>JANSTT010017049.1:0-129690 GCA_026745375.1 Platyura marginata | reverse complement strand
TTACATCGTGCAAGGGTATTTTCAGCGATTTATTAAAAATAGAAGGAGTGATATTTTTCCAAACTTTTTTATCCTTCATTGTAGGTAGTATAGTCTAGTTTCATAAAATAAAAAAACCCATTGATAAATATCTTGGGAAATTGGTGATTTTTTTGGTTTTCCAAGACACATAATTTTTTGAATTTGAAGAGGGGTTTTCTCGGAAAATTTGCTCTGTCGGAAAATTATATTATTTTTTTTCTAAAAGCGGGATCCTTCGACTTTAATTTTCTTCAAAACTTTTGGATCTACGCCAAATAGTTTGGCCACAATGTCCTGACAAAGTTACCTCTACCCAAAAACTTTTTTTGCCCATATCTCCGCCATTTTTGAAAGAACAGAAAACCACCGAAACATTTATTGCTTAGAATTAGGACCTCTACAGCATATTTAAAGACCATATCGCTACGAGCCAAAATTGAAAAAAATCTATTTTTCAGAAAAAAATATCCGACCCAGTCCTATTTCCGTTATTAATGGAAACATTGAGATACGGTTTTTTGCGATCTATTAAGGATCTAATTACAAGACTTTTCGCGTTGAAAAATCCGGAAAATCTTTAACTAGTATTTTAAAATAAAACGTCAAAATATTGATATTTTTTACATTTTATCGATAGAAAAAATCCAATTTAATACTAATATAGGTAAAACGGTCGCCTGAACACGTCCCCACCTTTTGTTTTACCAAACAAAGTAATTTAAGGGAGAAAATATATAAAAAAACATAAATACCTAAAAACCCTTTAATTTCTTGTTAGTATATTTTTGCCAACAATTATAAAGTTTTAATTTTACAATTAATAAATCACGTGACATAATCGTTTCTTATTTGGACTTTGTTTACATATTGCTGGCTAATAGGTAATTTGGTTTTTATTCCTTTGAAATTACTTTTTTGAATCTTTATTATTATTTGAATCTTGTTGATCTTTTACCTGTAACGATAGATGATGCAACAGAAAAATTAAGATTTTGATATTTGTTTACATTTAATTGAAAAGTATTAATTACATACAAACAATTATTTAATTAAATCTTTTTATTCTTATTACTAGGCTTCTTCGATGAATTTTCTGGCAATAGAGCAGTTTCCCACACATATTGGTTTCAGCTTCTTCTGTTTAATCCAGTAATGCAATTACTTATTTAAAATTGTAAAGAAAAGAGGTAGGAGAGGATTCTGTAACTATAAATACATATTTAAATATTAATTTAAAATTGTTTTTCCGGTACCTTCGCCGCTTCCAATGGTCTAAAGCTAAATTCTAAAACTATGAAATTTCTGGTGTCCAGGAATAATAAAAATAATAAATTTGTTAATGAAATATAAAAAAAAAACGGGAAAAACTTAAAAATTTCCTTTGCACGTAAATTACAGCAACAATTACCTCGACTTTATTGAAAATCCAGCATTTCTGCATTTGTAAAACATATTAATTGGCTCCATTCGCTCACAACACCTTGTAGGTAAGGTAAGGTACATACTAGTATTAATATTAATTATTATATTTCTGTTGCATATTATTAATTACTGTCAATTTAAATTGGAATGAAACTGTGACGAAAGCAAATATTGAAAACAACCATGTAAATGCTGCCTATGATTTATTTATTTCTAATAATGATTGGCACACATTATATTACAACAAAAAACATAATTGTCATTAATATCTCATTTAATTAATAATATAATAAAAATATTATAAATAAATATGCGAAAAGTCATCAGTGTTTTCTCAATGATATATTTTAGATACTTTTTCAATTTTTTCGCGCGATTTTTTTGTTTTCTTCTTTTCTTTTTTTTTAAATTTATTTTCTTTCTCTCTATCTCTCTTTCTCTCTAAACATTGTGTTACAATTTAATATAAATATTACAATAATTATGAATTAATAACGGATAACTTATTGGGAAAAAAAAACAAAACAAAAAAAGGTTTTCTCTAATTTTTTTAGTTTTTTTTTTCTTTCTTTTAATTTTGATTTGAACTTATTAACTAATTTTATACTATTTTTTTTTTTTATTTATAGTTAATTTTTATAAAAAAAATATACATTCAACATTGTACGCTTCTTACTTTTTTTTTAATTATATTTTTTTTTTAAATAAAAATACACAAAAATAAAAAAATCAAAAATCAAAAATTATAATTTCTTCACCATTTTTACAAGAATAAAGCGTTGCATAAATCTCACCGGGGGGGAAAAAAACCATTTTCTGTGTATGTGTGTGGTTCTCCTCTGTTTACTTTGTTTTAATTTAATTTTTTTATTTATTTTTATTAATTTTTTTATTTATTAATTATAGGTTTTTTTTTGTTTTCGTTAATTTATTTAACATTAAATGACTAGCAGAGTAAAAAGAAATTAATTAATTATTTATATATAATATGCATAACAGCACCATATACAAAGAGAGTGACAAAATCATTAAATTTATACTTTTTTTTTTGTCTTTTGGTTTATATTTTCGTTAATTTTTTTTTAAATTATTGTTTAGGCTGAACGAGCAATAAATTCTATTGTTTTTTAGTCAGATGACATTTTAAATTGAATTGTTTTTTTTTTTTTAGAAAGCGGGAGGGGGAATGAACTACAACAATACGAAATTTAAAAGTGTGTGGTGAGACTGAAAATAAATTTATCGGTACAAAACATTACAAATGTCGCATACATATTTTTTTTTTTATAAATCAAGTCAAGTGTGTTTTAGAAAATATAAATAATTTTTAACATTTTTCATTGTTGAAACAAAATGTCATCCGACTAAATTGTTCTGAATAAGTAAGTAGGAAGTAATACTGAATTGATTTTTAGAGAACATATAAGTCAGTAGGTATATGTATAACGTTGAAGATATTTTAAGAATTAGTTACGTTAACATCATTATTATAACCAATTTAGGTGTAGAAATGATAAAATTCTTCTTTTTTTTTCTCTCGAAATGTCGAAATCGAAGTTTGTTTTGTATTTTTAATTTATATTTATATTTTAATATAAAATTGTAAACATATAACTGTGGCACACAAAATTGCATATTAAATAAATTTATTTAACTTGTAGAAAATATCGTGAATGAATAAATGTTATCGATATTATGACATATTCAAATAGAATTTAAAGATATCTTATTTAGATTTACATAATTAAAATGAACCTGTTAACAAGTCGTTAAACTGTCACAATATTTGCCCATGCCAATATCCATGTAGAGAAAATATTGTGTCAGATTGGTTATAGACAGAACACAAGACGACAAGACATATTTCTTCAGTACTCACAGCATGTTATTTAGGTTTATTAATTGCAAGGTGTCATTGATAGCGTTTGCATTAATTAATTTGGAAAATTTATTTTATCGCTTTTAAAACATTGTATCGGAATTTTTGTAATAGAAATGAAATGGAATGTACATTAAAGACAGATAATGATCGATTTCTGTATAAGATTAGTCAGGTTTCGCAACAATTCTATTCTAAAAATATGAAATTATCTCGATATCTTGATATTACACAACGCCTCTTCTAACGATAAAATCGTACAGCTACAGAAGAGGTTGTCAATAATTTTAGGTATCCCGGGAAAAGTCAATAGTGCGAACCATTCGGGCGAAGAAGTGACCTTTATACATTTTTTCGTTTAGACCCCACATAACTAGGAAGTAACCTAAAGTAGAGAATGAAATTGGCTCGTTTAAAGGAGGGGGGAGGATTTGGCGTTCGACATTTCAAATAAATTCATTAATCTTTAATTGAATTTTAAATTATGTGTGAATATGGCAAACAAATAAACTTCGACATTCGAGATACCGAACATTTCTAAATATTTTTTCTTCTTTTTTAAATTTAAATTTAAAAAGTTTTCATTACCAAAGATATGATGGAAATTCGCAACAATGGCCGACAAATATGTTTTGGGAATTGTTCATTTCTTTTTAAATTTTTTTTTTTTTTTTTTTATTAGGTAGCTAAAATTTTGAATTATTTAATGCACTAGGTATTTTCAATCATTTTTTTTTTGTTATAATATATATTTATCATCTATCGCTCTCTCTTTCGTTATCATTTTCTTTTTTTTTTTGTCTAATACCCTAACATATTGAACACACGCTTTTAAAAAAAATTATTCTCTCTGTTTCACTAATTTTTATAAATATCAACTTATGTAATAATTTACAATAAAATTAGTTATAGTTTATAATAATATGTATAGTAATTTACATTAATTTCTTTATTTATATAAATAACAATATAGCTAAAAATTAATTTGTTTTTTTTTACTATTAAATATTTTTTTTTTATTTAATTTATTTATTTAAATGTAGATGATTCAATTTGTGCTAAATATCATTTCTTCCATTTCGTTATTTTTTTAATTGTTATTTTCACAAATTATTATCTTTTTTTTTTCTATAACGATTGTTTTTATTTTTTAGATTTTTCTCCTTTTATTTATGAATTACTGTTTTATTTACATTTTTATTTAGTCGTTGGTTAGTGTGGTAAATTACTATTTATTATTTTTTTTTTAAATACTTTTTTTATTATCAGATTGTTTTGGTATTAGTGATTTGAAGTGAATGATAATTGTTCGAAAAACGTTTAAAAGATTGATGATCGGTACATGTTTTAATTAAAAAATTTATTTCACCGAATAGATTTCTTTCCGAGCGCGTTTCCGAATAGTTTCGTTTTAATGGGGCAAATATATGCATCTACTAGATCTACTAGGTTCCCAAAATCTGGGGCCTTATTATGAATTACGTTACGAAAGCAGAAACGAAACGAAATTCAATCCTAGTATATATTTTATTTTGAACGAGAAGTTGCCAAGTGTTTTCATTGCAGAGGGTCTATACTCAATGTCTATAAGGTTTTTAAACAATCCTTTTATTATTCTTAAAAATTAGTTTTTGGTGTATTTTGATGTCTATTTTTTATTAACAATTAATTACATTTATAATAAAATACTTGTATTAAAGTTTGCCTGTTTTTGTTTAAGTCGTTGCTTTTTTCGGACGAAAAAGTTGCTACGCGTGGTCCCCTCTGTTAGTATTGACACTTTGTAGTTTTGGTTGGCCATATTTGTTGTGTTATGTAAGTAATAGTGATGAAATATTATTTTTTATTGTATTAAAATTCATTTCTAAATAAATGTCAAAAACTAATAAAATTACAACAAAAGAGTAATACGACAAATTGGTAGACTTTATGGAGTATAAAGAGGATTTAACATTAAACGACTTAAACATTTCGTATTGTTTCTACTTTCGTAACTTAAACCGAATAATTATATTGAAAATTCGATTTTGCCCGTCACTTTACATGGTTCGAATTTAGTATTTGCCGGTGGCTAATATTTTTTCAGTCGAGAGGTATCCAGATTGTAAACTAATGATAAAAGTCCATTTTATAATAATTACTCTAATATCTCATCGGATCATCATGTGTTCACCCTCTCTCATCATCAATTCATTCTTCAATATAAATCCGATTTATTTGCATAAATCTAAACTGCAAAGCCGTCTGTGTACGTATATTTTTCCAACTGATACAAATGGAACACATCTCATACACAAATGTAAATAAAAAAATAATTGAAGTGAAAAGAAAAAAAAAATAATCCTCCCCCATTTTACATAAGATTTCGTTAGGCAGTGCAGTAAGATTTTGGTTATGTAAATAGACGAACATCAACAACAATCAATAAATTCTTTTATTTGTTATTTAAATTTTAAATCTCGAAAAATAACAATTGTGTAACCAATATGGATATAAGTATGGAGTGGAGAATGGAGATAGAGATATGTTCGCATCATAGAATAATAATGAAAATTTCCGATTAGCTACGGTGAAAATATGAATGAAAATCTATAATAAAAATCTTTCAATTTCAAAAGCCACTCAAATGCAGTTTGTTGTTGTTTGTAGAAAGAAATATCGGAAATTAAAAAGTTTTTGGATGAAATTGTGCAAGGGAAATGAGATTCGTGATAAAGTTCAGAACGAAAGTGTGGTCAGAAAGTGCTCTTTTTGTGTTATACTTTCTCTTAGAATATGTTACGCCATTCATTTCAAATTCATTTTGGTTATTTTTGATCGGCAGATAAAAATCATTCAATTCAAATCACTTTCATTAATTTCAATAAAATTAATTACAAAAATTCGTCTTTGCATAAAGACACATTTTTTCAATAATTTGTTGTTGTTTTTACCTCCTTTTTTTTGCCTAAAACTTAAAACAAATAATATATTTGAAATGTACCTATATAAAAGGAACTAAACAGGATAATCTTCACAGATAAAAATGTATTTTTGAACTATAAAAATAACTGCAAAATATTAAACAATCATAGAAGGGGGAGGGGGGAGCTGGCTGTTTTTTTTGTTTGCTTCTTTGCAGAGCTTGTTTTTAAGAGAATTATTGATTAATTAAGGATAATTTTATGAATAATGAGAGCTTTTTATCGTTTGATGTCGTCCGCAATGTCACCAATAAAAATTTCGAATAATATTTTAGTGATTTAGTGTTTATTTCGAACTATAGATGAGCAACATCTACGAAAAATATTTGGCTCTCATTGAAGCTCAAGTTTGAAGCGAATATAACAGAAAAAAATAGTCAGACAATTTCGTGGCAAATTTTTAAGTTTTCTCATAAGATTATTTTAATTCCTAGAAAAATTCATTGTGCTTTCTATGTAATTTTCATATACATACATTTTTAATATACACATAAAAAATGAAAACCAAAATCAACCAAGGGAATTTAACTTTGATTATTTGATATTTTTTTTCTTTTTTTTTTATTTTTTACACAAAAAGCTCTATCATCTTCTTATCTATTTTTTTTTTTTTTTTATGTAAAGTGTATATAAAAAGCTCCAAAGGTTATTTATGTAATTAGGGTGCATAACATCTAAATTTGAACTGAAATTAAATATTTTCACACGATTTGTTAAACTAAGAAATAAAAAATTAAAATAAATAAATAAAAAATAAAAACAAATTATGGTTATAATAATAGCATTTTTCGTTAACTAATATGTTTAAACATTTTTATATGTGAATCTATTATGTATTTTGTTTATATAGGTTTTTTTTATTTGTTTTTCTAATTTCTTTATATACACACATGTACAACATTGTTTTTAAATTTTCTTTTTTGTTTAATTATTTTGACATAATTAATAAATTATTTGCTAGGACGAAATTATTATTTTTAATAGCACGTCCATAGGCCCATCAATTTTTTTTTTTTTTAATTACTTCAATAATATACACAATTTAAATAATTGTTTTTTTTGTTTCTTCAAGTTCTTTTTCTTTAAAAAAAAATATATAAAAAATATAAAAAATAATAAAAATAAAAAATTAATTAATTTAAAAAAATATTTTTTTTACATCTTTTTTGTTTTATTTATCGTAGTAGGAATGTTGATGTCATTGATATATTATTATAATTATCTTGTTGACGATGATAATGCAGTCGTCCATAATAAACTATAAATGGAATAGCAGCAACAGCAGCAGCAACAGCAGTAGCAGCAGTAGCAGCGGCGGCAACAACAATAGCTACAATAACAGCAGCAATAATTGATGATCGTATAAAATGTAACAAAACTAATCGCAGCTGTTTAGCCGCCGCGAAATCTTTGGCGGCCGCCATTACCGCCGGCACCCGGTGCTGGTGAACGTTTTGGTTTTGGTTTTGATCGTTGCAATGCCGTTGCGGTCGTTGTTTTCGATGTTGTATAGCTGTTACTATGATTAATGTAACCAATTGTAGAAGTGCTTTTAGGCCTTCGGGGTTTATCGTCAATGCAATTATTATCGAAACTGCAGCACAGCCGACCGTCCTATGTGGGGGGGAATTCAAGTATTGTGTTTAAGTATTATATATGGAGGGGGATTTGGATAGTGTATACATGAATATAATGTTTTAGTTAGTCTCAAATATATTTTACTATTTATGATTGGAGACTAGCTGTTACATTAATTAAAAAAAAGAAACAATTTTCTGTTTTTCTAAATTTACTCATTTGTACAAATTAATTACTCGTATGGACATCTTTTTGGGTTTTATATAAATAATTTGATAAGCTTATGTGTGCTTACACATCAATCATTTTTTTTGTCTGGCTTAGAGTAGATTTTAATTTTTCTTAAATTAGATTAACTAGTATTGAAATTTAAGATCAACAATATTCAAGCTTTTGATAATTAACTACAATTTTCGCTATTTTAACCAAAAAGAGGTCTGGAGCACCGGCAAAATCGACCCCTACTCCACCCAATTTCATCAAATAGTTAAATATAGAGAAAAATCATTATTGAATAGTTTATTCTGCAGGATTCAAATTATATACTATCCTTATGTATATAAAACCCAATAACTTCCTTACATTAAACATATACAACAAAAATTGGTGCTACGTACACATTACATACAATTACTCTAAATTTTCTAACTAACTAAAAACAACACTATTAACTAAACAACGGTGAGTTAGAAGTTAATAAAAGAAATTAATTAAAAAAAAAAAAAAAAGAAAACCTAAAAACCAGGATAAAAAAACACATGCAACATGCTAGCCAAAGAAAAAAAAAACTCTAAATCATACGACTAAAATAGTCCTTATTAATAGTCGTTGAATAACAGAAGGAAAAAAAAAGTAAAAAAAAATTGGTGAACACACATAGAAGAAGAAAATTCGAGAAAAACTTTGTCAACTACACATTTACATATAAAGAAAAATACTGAGGAAAATTAATTTAGAAAAATATCTATAATAGAGAAAAAGTTTTTTTTTTCTTTTCAAAATCCAAATATTTTTGTGTTTTATTGAATTGAGTAAGACATATTATTTACAAATTGTGTCAAATGTATGTGAGAGTGAGGTGTTAATGTAGATTTTTTTATGTATAACACGAAACTGTCATGCTTTTTCATGTATTTTTTTTTCTCTCTTTAATAATTAAAATTGTTACTGTTGTGCCAGTGCTGTTTGGTTGTAAACGTAAGCTAAATAAATTAGAAACCATTTGAATAAAAAACAAAATTAAATTTACAATATTTTAAACCAAGGAAAATAAAAAATGAAAATATTTTTTATACACAAATTAAATTTAAAAAACATATAGATTTGGTTGGGATGAAGAAATGTTTTTGTTTTTGGTTGTGTAATTGTGTTTTGACAAAATTTTCTAAAAAATTGCATTTTTTTTGTGTTCTAAAAGGGTGGTTTTATTGAGAGTGCCGTATTTTCTGGGAAAAAAAGAATGCGGTGCACACATAGATTAACATTTTTTGTTTTTTGTTTTTTTCATTTTTACTCTAAGATTATTAAACTTTTTGTGTTTGTATTTATTAAAATAAAATTCGTGATAATGCTACTAATTTATTAATTATTTAAAAATTTTAAATGATACAACAATCGAAATCGGAATACTTGCACAAAAAGTGTCCCATAAACTATGTGCGGAATTTTAAATAAAATTAATTGATATTTTTAGAATATCAACAACAATTAGGGAACCGACGGTCATACAAAACAAATAAAAAAAACTGATTTGTATCATGACCCTAATGACTGATATCACCTCTATATTGTCTATAATTGTTTTATGGCATGACATTTAAAACTAACATTATCGATTCTTCCACCCACTATTAATGGATTGTATCATGTTAAAATTATGTACTCCTGACATTTGATTTTTCTATTGAGATTATATTCGAAAAAAAAACATTAATTTCAGGACATTAATAAAAAATGATTAAACGACGGCCAATTTTCTTACATTAATATGAATACAATTACTGATACATATTAAATTTTGCCCACCACCCCCCCAAATAATGTCTTAAATAGAATAGTTATGTAATTGAATTGTATGTATTTAGGTCGAATTTTTAATAGAAATGTCCTTCTATCGAACAATGGGCCACACTAATCTATGTCCTTCATTTTTTATTCTGTCGAAAATGCGGATTTCATTTGTTTAATCGATTTCAAACAGAACGCACCACTACTATTGTAGCGTCTACGAACACGTTAATAAATTTATTATAATCGTGTTTGAATCGGATTTCAGTTAAAGAAAAATTAAAAAAAATACTAAATAAATTAGCAACATTTTTCACTTAAGTTTTAAAATCATCATCTAAAAAAAAAAAACTCTAAATAGAAGAAAGACTAAAACAAAATGTGATTATACACTGCAAAAAATCATGTGCACCCCAAACATTCACATAAAAATTGGCAAACTCAAAATGGAAATTTAAAAAATAATAAAAATAAAAAAACAAAAACAAATCATAAAAAATAACCCACAAAAATATGTAACAAAAAAAAATCCATTTTAAACCAAAAAATTTAAAAAATAAATTAAAAAATAATACAAAAAGGCAAGGTTAGTGTAGTTAAAGAGTGATTTTTTACCGATGCACACAACACGCGGAATTGCTCACCAGTTGGGCACAGTAGGGGACCTGGAAGAATTCGCAGGTTACAAGATGTACGGCTATGTTCTCATATTTTAAAAAGTATTTTTGTTTTTTTTTTTTTTTTATAAACTTTATAGTGAAAACAAAATGGGTATATTGAATTAAGGTTTTTCTCTTTAAGATATGAAAACAAAGCAATAAAATGAACCAAATAGCGAGTTTATTATTAATGTTAATTTACTAAAAAAAATTTATAATAAAAATAAAATTAATTGTTGTTAAAAATGTTAAATACACAATGTCAATGTATATATAAAAAGTGAAATTTTTCAAATGGAATTATTAATTTTTGTATAAAAGCTGGAATTAATTGTAATTTGATTTTTTTCCCCATGGAATTTAATTTTTCCAATTTAGTTTTTTTTTAAATTTTCGTATTTGTATGATCAATTTAAATCGATTGTAGCACCATAACCGGTAGGTAACGTTTTTTTTTTAATAGTTTTTGACTACATTTTGAACAAAATATGAAGATGTGAAAATATTTTCCTTTTTTTTTTTAGATTGCCACCGTAAACAAAAATATCAAACAAAGGTGGGTTTACACAATAGTTTATAATAATCACATAAAATCTGGTACAAAAAAATGGCAAGGCGATAATGTTACGTACTAGCAAATAGCGATGAGATCGTCTCGTCAACGATCACGAAACCCGTTCGGAATCTAAAATGGATTGATCGGATTGATCAGCCTCAAAAATGATGAATTATTGAACACGATTAAATATTTGTATATTAACGTGTATTTTTTTCAATTAGATCACATTTTTTTTAACACCGAAAATGGAGGGGACCTCTCTCAACCTCAAACAGATCATTTAGTAATTTAGTTGATTTGAAAATAATCATACAAATAATTAACGAAAAATGAATACAATTTCATGGAATTCAATTACAATCAATTTCCTGTATGTATAAAATTGTTATTGGCTATGTTTAAAAAATGATATAATAATGAAAATTGGCGGCAATGGCAGCGGCTCCTAGCAAATGGATTATTAATAAATTAATGTTATAAACAAAAAATAATATTAATATAATATAAAGGCTCATTCCTAAACACATTGATTTAGCCACATGAAAAATTAAAAATTAAATCATGTTCAGGGTACAACTAAGGTACAAAATTAATTTGTTAATATGGATTATTATTGTTATTAATATTAATATTATTGTATAGTAGCTAGAAAAACTAGAAATAATATTGTTTATATACTTTTTTTTTGGTATAAAACATAAAAATAAAATAAAATGTCCATTTGAAAAAACAACAAAAAATCAAGTTCAAAATAACAAAAAGGCTATCTAAGGGCCTAATTCGCTCGCTTTATCAATATAAATATTTAAATTCACTATTTTTTTTATATATTTTTTTGGATTTTTCTTTTTTTATAAAATTGACAAAAGATGGACTTACCTTGCAGGCACACGTCGTACACTGACTGGAAAGATCATTGAAAATCTGACCAGAAGCATATGTGTGACTTTTGTATGTGCACGGTTTTCCAGATGCATCAGTTGTATTGCCTATATAATTACATGGATCATCTTCACAGCGCGGACAACAATCGCCTGGTGCTAATGGCAGTGGATGATCACATGCCAATGGTGGACAATCAAGTTTCCAACAATCGAACTCACCATACTACAAATTAAAGAGAGGAGAGAAAATCTCAATATTATGATTTTGTTCTTGTATCCTTAAAATAAAAAAAAAAATTTTACCAAACACTCGCAAGTTTGGCATTGATATATCCATTGCTCTCCACTCTTAAAAACTACATTTTTCAATTCCTGATGCTGGCAGGATTCTTTTGGATCACAGTGCGGACAACATACATCGCCGCTAATTCCACGTTGCCATGTCGAACAATTGCATGACTGTCGTTCACACGATATCACACCTTTGTTGCATGTACAAATATTACATGGCTGATTCCGAGGATGAACTCGCTCACCGTCTTGTACTTCGGAGTCTTCAAACATACAACCTATGAATATAAAAAGTCAAATCATACTGCTTTATTTTTTAATCGAAATAAAATTTACTTAATCGACATGTATCATCATCCATTGGACAATGACACTCGAAATGACCGTCGGAATTTACACATTTTGCTGTTGGATGGCAACTATGAGTATTATGGTAACATTCATTGATATCGTAACATTCGTTGCCCCTAGTCTCATAGCCTGGTTTACATTTACAGTAATACCAGCCAGGCATATTGACACAGACAGCCGAATTTTTACATGTATGCAATCCAGTTGCACACTCATCTAAATCTTGCTCACAAGATGCACCAATGTAGCCCATCCTGCAGGTACATGCGCCTGGCGATAAGCATTTTCCACCATTTAGGCACGTTTGGTTGCATGCGGCTGTAAAATTATGTTTTTCAATTAAAAACAATTAAAATCATTTCTTTACGATTTTTTACGTTTGCAAGTGTAACCATCTCCCTTGTAGCCAGATTTACATCGACAATGATAAGAACCTTGTGTATTTATACATTCAGCATTCTCATGACACGTATGTTGTCCCGTTTGACATTCATCGATTTCAGCACAATTGAATTTGTCGACTCGTCGATAGCCGGACAGGCAAGCACACCTATAGGAACCGGGTGTATTGACACATTTTGTATTCAAATGACAGTGATTTCCGTTTATACCACCTTGTTGAGCACATTCGTCAATGTCTGAAATTTTTTTTTTTTTTCGTCACTATTAGTGAAAATACAGGTAATTTAAGGTAAAATGCAAAGAAACAAATTTAAAATTCACTACAAAATCATACGGTCATGCTAATTCATTTATAACAATATGGAGGGGGATTAGCATTGAGCAAATTTAATTATATCTTAAAAAAGCCCCTGAAGAAATTGCCCCTTTCCAATTTTTTTTTTTTTTTAATTGGTGGCCTATAAGAACCCTCTGTAAAAATATTTTCAAATCGGTCACCCATTGAGGTGCTAACCTGACCATCTGTGGTCTAACAACATTGATGATCAGACGAGAACCATTACGTATGCCCGCAACATCAGAAGAGAATTTAACTTTAAATTTGGAAAAAAGGGATTTGCATCAAATTAAAAAGCCTAGAGGTTCATGCAGAAAAAAGAAAATCAAGCAAATTTTAATATTTATGTTAGGTCCAATATACAATGTGTTAATAACCTGGCCATTCTTCCAGGTAATTCATTTTAGTAACACATACATACATACAATTATATTGCAATTTTATTATTTAAAGCAAAATACACAGATTCATTATACATTAACTAGATAAATAATAAGAATATCAATAACATTTTTGTTAATGGACCAAATTATTCCTTGCCGGTTAAGAAATTAATAAGACGTCACAAAATATATCTGTTAATGGTATAAGCAAAATTACAAACACACACTCATCGTTACAAACACCAAAATAAAAAAAAAAAAATTAAATTATTTCACTTACCCGAGCAATTTAACCCATCTCCTTGGAAGCCCGAGCGACAGGTACACATGTACTTTGTGTTAAGATTAAGACACGTAGCGTTAGTATGACATGCGTGCCCCTTTGAGCAATAGTCGTCCCCTTTTATGGTGTGATGATTTATGGTATTTTGGTTTTTTTTTTTTTTTTTATTTTTTTGTTGAGTAGTAGTAGATAGTAGCAGTGGTAGTTACAGGAGCGATAGTTTTTGTTTTTTTTTGTTATTATTTCACAGCGATAGTAATTAGTCACATTCAGGCGTAGACAGTAGTAGTAGTAGTAGTAGTATAAAGCAAAAGAAAAATGGAGACAAAAAAAGTTGTGTTAGTCAAAAATGATATTATTTGATTAGTCATTTTAAATTGTATGTAAATGATGATTATAATAATTAAAATGTTTTTTTTTTTTTAAATTAATTAGTTATTTCAATGATTGTTTTAAAAAGCAATAAAATATAAAATTATTTTTTGATTAATATGGCAATCACAACATCGTGTGTTAATTCATTTAAAAATGCTGAGGAGATACATTTAGAAGAGCGCTTTTTATCACAATTAAGAAGAAGCATCAAGTGGAAAATTCAAATAAATTGAATTGAAGATTTTGGCATTCAATAATTGAATGAAACAAATAAACTGTGTTCTTCGAATAAGATTTTTTTTCTTCATTTGAAATGATATATTTTTACAAAAAAAAAAATTTATATATAAAACAAATAAGCGCAGGTAAATGTTAAAACACAAATACCAAGTACAGTGAAACCTGGACAAAAATTAATTAGCAGAAGTATTTTTTTTTTCTTGAAAAATTATGAATAATTCAATGACATTTATCTATATCCTATGTGCGTATTTTAATTGTATTTTAGTTGTTTTTATTTTTAAAATTTTTTTTAAATATTATTGCTGATGTGGATGATGCCTTTTTTTATATATATATATGTTTTATAGTCATCTCGATATAGGTTTCACAAGATTTTTTTCCGAATGTATATCACCTGGACAGTATTGACAGCAACCATCTGTATCGATTCGTCGCTGATCCGCTGGACATCGCAATTCGGGACATTGATATTTTGGACATGACATACTACCATCGGTGCATGTACAATTGTTGCAATTGACACGTTTTGTTTCGCCGTGTTCGTATTCTTTTCCATTCAGAAGGCATTTTTCTGTAAAAAATAAAAAATTAAATAAAATTCAATTATTGGACCATCCATTCCTATTCTGCTGCTATTTGCTACTATTTAATATATTTATTTACTTACTTAAGCACTTCGGACAACATTCCCCATTCTGAGGCTGTGGATATTTGCACTTTGGTTTACCACAATTTTTTGGTCCACAGGTCACATTGCCTTGTTCACATTTACACGTTTTACACTCTACATTCCATTCTTCACCATCATTCTTTATCACACCATCTATTTTACATGACTTTTTGCAGTCACAGTCCTCAAGCCGCGAGACCCGTTTCTCTGCAGCCACTAGCTAAAATTATTGATTATTAGCAATTAATTAATAAATTATTTTATTTGTGCAATTTGAAAAAAAATTTCAATTTTTGGTACAATTATTAATTACCCTTTTTGTTAATTCAATTAAATTTTGCTTTAATTCAACTATTGTATCTTGAAGAATACTAAATTGTCCACATGTCGGACACTGAGTGTCCGAGTGGGGGCATTGATTTAAGTATCCATAAGGTCCTGGTATTATACGGGCCTCTTCAATATCACCCTGTAATCATTAGAATGTTATTCAAAATTTTAACTTAAAACAACTGAATTTATTATTATGTAGTACATTAGGGAGGGTTCAATATTTAGTGAGAAGATAGGCAGGTTATTCAAATGACATATTCACCTGTGGATGAGAAATGTAAAAAGGCTCTGAACTACCATGTATGTGAGACCCTGATAAACAAAGTCGTTTAGAGGAATGGGGCTACTGATGAGGTTTCCAGGCAGAGATCACAATTTTTTTAACCGGAATCTGCTATTGAAATCCCGAAGGCTACAATAGTACCCAATGTATTGGACGGAAGGTCTCACATATACTCTCATTGAAAACTATAGGATGGGATTAAGAGACAACCATATAGTCAAAATATTGCGACACGATTAAGGATTTTATGATAATGTTAACTTAGTATCGTAATACAAATACCCAAGATTATTTATAATAGTATCTTAAGTAGGTATACATTTTTTGCATAGGGTTAACAGCCATAGTTATAATAATGATGAGTTACAGGGCTGGTAGTTATTAAACACCCTTAATGTACAAGTACATGAATAAATTATGTTAGTAATAAAGTTCAACAGTGTAAAGTTGCTTTTGATGTTTAATAATTAAATTTTATTTATTGAATATGAACGAAATGCAGTTATCCGTTCTTAACATGGATAACAGGCGAGAGAAATATTAATTGTTCTGACCTCGATGTAAATTTAAATTGAAAAACTTTTACTAACTGTATCACCATCATACTGTAACATATTTTATCTAGACGAACAACAAAATGTTATTTAAATTACTTACCCTAAACGCATTATGACCTGCAGGATTTCTTTGTCCTACACACAACGTCATACTGGAAGCACTAAAATTTCTATCAGGCATATAACTTGTCACCCGTCTATATAATGGTTGACAGTCAATTAGTAGTTGAATTTCGGTTCCACTTACTGATAATGCCACCTTGTGCCATTTGGAATCATCCAAACGATACGAAAATGTTTCTGTATAAGGGTCCACATGACCGTTGACTGTATAGTGAAATCGTATTTCGTCCCTTCGTCCGCTTGATTGAAGTTCTAAATACCTGACAATATTTACTTACTCATATGCTGAAGATATTTTATTTTTTATATTGAGGCTATCGCTTTTACAAGTTTTACCTATTGTTTCCGTATGCAAATGATATGATGGTGCCGGGATTCGATTCCTCTTGTCGTATTGTTGCGGCAAATGTAAAATCGGCAGAATTTCGTATTTTATTGGCTGCCGCATGGAATACTGATGAAGGAAGAACGAGATTTCGTTTTATTTTGTCGTCGTCTGAAATCATAATAATAATTATGAAAAAGTAGTGGCGAATGTTGTAAGTATTATGGGCGTTCAGTAACTGCCTATTTAAATTTTTTGATAATCTTTTATTAATTATGGAAAATATTTTTTTTTCTTTGAAATGCAACTATTCTCATAATATTTTTGGATTTTTTTATACTTAAATATTATCAACTTCATTTTATTTTATCATTATTATCGAATCAACCTTGTAGCACCTAGTGCTAATTAAATAACAAGTCCTATTAAAATCGAAAACGACAACAACCTTATAAAATATTCATAATTTTTATAGAGGTATACATACAATGTATGTAGATGAAAGAGTCCCCAAGATGTTTTCGAATCACTTAACTAATAACGTAATAATGTCACTAGTGTGACGATTACAAATAAAAAAAATAAAAAAAAGAACAACAACAACTACAATATAAATAAAATATGTATTTTTTTTGTGATTCCCATAAAATTCTAAACGCCATCTTGAACAACAGCTATAAACATGTCACAATTAATGTTATTTAAAGATTATTTAATTAAAACTGAATTTTAAACTCATCATAATTGTACACGATCGATAAATTTTATGGCTAATGCAGTAGGATTATTAAAATGTTCATATTAATTTTTATATTTATCTATTTTGTCGTAACTCGTAATAAATTTTATTACTTAACTTAATTTAGTTTTCGATATTGATTTTTGGTTAAATATGTATTTTTTAAAAATCAACATTTTAAAGCAAACAACACATCAACAATAAAAAAAACCTATCTTGGAATGATCACATAATATCATAGTTCCATAGATCATAGGTCAATTCATCAAACCATTGTCCATTGATTCCGACAAAAACAACCATTGAAGATTTCTTTGGAATAACTCTCGAAATATTAAGTATAAGTATTTTCTTATAAGGCTTTGTCTATTTTGTATATAGTTTTTCTTACCAATTAACTACTAAATATAAACTAAATTTATTTACCTATTTGAATAAATAAAATTTATGATAAACAACCTAAATGAGTCTATACATTCACTGGTAATTATCTTGTTATGTTCCTTATAACATATGAAGGACATTTAAATATATTCATATACTCAATTCATAATAATATCCCCATAGCCTTACCTAGTAGTACAAAAAAAGTGTTCAAGGTTGCAATTAATTAACGCTGAGTTGCCTTTTTCTTTTTCTTTTTGAGCGGTCTGACCTTAAATATTTTCCCTTTCCACATTTTTCACACGCCACTTATTATTAGGATTACCGACAACATACTTAAAGGAAATTGAAATTTAAATTGTTTAACCATTACTTTAATAATTAACTATATTACCAAATAGTATTACTGTACGTAGCTACTCTAGCTCTAGATTCATATTATTATTATACTACCAACTGGACGAATATAAAATATTTATAGAAAGTCCTTCAACCCCTAAAAAGACATGACCTCGTTTCGTTAGCAACGAAAAATTGTAAACATTTTCCAGTATGGCATTTTCTGGTCACGAAATCTTTTTATTTTAGTTAAATATTGGATATATTTGAAATTAGTGTATTACACATGTCCGAACAAATACAATTATTAGTTAATTGCACCGGGTAAAGTGTATAATAATAAGTGATTCAGCTTATTTTTTTTTAATCAAATATATAGATGGCAGACAGATCCTAAATAGTACCTTAGTATTTTATAAGAAAAAAAATAATTAAATTATGATCTATTTGGAAGTATTTCATTTAAATCAACAAATGTTAGAATCTCCTGGCTAATAATTTCATACGATCAATTAACATAAATGAATGAAAATATTTATCTCTTAAAAAATTATCAAAAAATATTTAACGAAAATATGCAATACTTACTGAGATGATAACCCATTTTCATTTTGAAGCCCTGTGTTAGAGAGACCCCTATGTATTGCGAATAATTTGTGTGGAGCTTAAGCTCTTCTAGAAGATCTATATCCGGTTCCAAAGCACTCGCTGCAAAAATAAAAAAAAAAATGTCTACTTAATTTCTAGTTTGCACACATAACAATATTAAAAATAGTTTATTCAAATTTGTTTCTCATGTTTAAAAAAAAATGTTTGTGCTAATTTGGTCGACTTAACTTTAACGTCTATATAATAAAAATTCATATTTTCCATCTAAGATATGTACAAGGAAAAACTTTCCCCTGTAAATAATTACATATCGACGAGATAAAAGTATATATAAAATAAAAGTTATCTAAAAATATCACAATAACTATTATTTTCACATTTCTGTATTTCTGTAGTAAATGTTATTTCCACTGTTTATTTGGGAGTGGTTTTTTTTTTTTTTTGGGAAAAGCCTAAGTATGGCCCAAAATGTCGATTTGTTTAGAAAATTCATGAACCCATATATTGATCAAATAATTTCCTAAGGTTATATATGGCAATAAGTGTAACATAAATAAGTCGACTTAAATGTATATGTACTGTACATATATGTATGTGTGTATTGTGTATATATATGTATACGCATATTTGATCAATAACGACGATACATCACGTGGCACATCCCTTTGCTTAAAAATAAATTAATAATTTACCACCCTTAATGTTGATGTTTTGACTTATTGTACCATAAAAACAGTTTTTGAATAAAAAAAAAATAATTAATTTTACTGCACTAAAAATTACCAATGGAAAAAATACTTGAAATTAACTAGAACGGAAATGCATTTTTCTTATACACATTTTCGATTGCATTATCTTAAGATTAAAATGGCTCTACGTGTTTATATACTATATATGTATATATACATATATATACTTATACTTATAGCCTCATAAACAACCCAGACTGGTTTTGTCTAGTCTTAACACCAAACCACCCCTTGTTATATAGTAAAGGAAAGGAAAAACCTATATATTCCTTATTGCGTGATCGTTTTCCTGCTATCTGAATAATATAGAAGGATGAGATGGGTGGTTTGTAAATAAAGTATCCCATTTATAATGGAAAGCTTTGCTAGTGTGGTTTTTTTTTTGTTGTTTGTTGATTGCATAATAGGTTTAGGGCTAACTTAAATAATAAAAAGAAAATCGAATGGTTCGAAACTAATATCAGAAAAAGACAATTCTTATAAAATAAAGGAATAATAGAAAAGAGTGATAAGGGGACGAGAAGAGGGGGAGGGGGAAGAGCAACAAACACGACAAATAAAATTGAAGCACAAGAGAAGATTGGCATGTATGAAAAAAGATGTATTTTTGGAAAATAATAGGAGCTTTCCAACATTACGATCACATAAAATGACTCCTTCGAAATTTATCTATGCTAACAAAAATTTTCAGAATTTTTATCTCAAATCTCACAAAATGCCATACAACTAAGAACCAGTCTAGTAAAATTGTACATAAATGTGAAAAGTGAACACAACATTCTAACATATAAAATGTTACAAACAATTCCATTAACGTGGGTGATATGTTCATGATCAAAGACAAAAATCAGAACATTGAAACGATCACTAATAATACCAAGAATATAAATCCGGCATTCGGAAGTCCAATAATAGTCCCGTTTTTGAATTTTACATTCATCTCGCGTTTAAATATTAATCATTAATATAAAATGTGGAAAATACGTATATAATCTACTGGTATGTTGGTAATATCAACTTATAAGATAAGTAGTTTTAAAAATGTATCTGCTTTTAATAATAAGATCAAATCTAAAATCTAAAATTTCAAGAAATAAATTTTAAACACGAAGCCACAGAGAAAACATAAATTGTTAGACGAAGAAATTTACCTACATCGTAGGTACATAATTCTATTTATATGTATTTTTTCCATACAGTAAATCAGCCTATTTATACATAAATATTTCCCTGAGAATACCTAGGTCCTTATACGACATAAGAAACATAAATTTATATTTAATATCCATCAGATAAGGTTTGCTACATAGTCATAGTACCTGCCTACATAGAAATTGTCGGCACGCTTTTTTTTATTTTTATTTTTTTTTTCTATTATCGGTGAACATCGGTGTGATGTGTGGAGCGGAATGTCGTCATAAGTCTCTCTATGGCCTATCTTTTAAATGATTTTGTTGACATTATTGTTAATTTAACTTTCTTTCACTCATTCTTATCAACGAATCCATGATGTGACAATTCAAGAGTTTGTTTAAGAGTTTAATATCATAGTAAAATCTTTTTTCATCATAAAAAAAACTTTGATATTAAAGGATTTTTATTATAAAAAAGAAAATTTGTTCCTACCTGCATTTGACAAGTTATTAAATGGGAGGTTACTGCTTAATTTGAAAAAATTTGTGGGACAGTAAACATTTACCCATTTAAGATAATTAATGATAAATGTATGTACAAAGAAAAAGAAAAAAAAAATTTGATTGATAATAAATTTTATATAAATTAGTACATACGCATACACATACATGCACATAGATAGAGATTACTACGTATTCATTTATAAATAAATAAAGCTGATTTATTATAAAATTCTTTATGAAATCTTTTTACATAAATCTCCTTAGCACATTAATTACTCTTAAATTGCCGTAATGCCTGTCAATTACTATACAATCTCAATAACTCTACACTGTACGATGCGATAATATTTATCATACATTTAAATCCATTTAAATCTTGCAATCAATTAAGAAAATATATATGAACTAACCAAACCGGCTTAAGTGTGTGCCATTCAAAATGAAAAGAAAAGAAGAAAAAAAAACCCTCCCGAGAGATAAATGGAGAGGTAAAATCAGCTAGTAGGATATTTTAGTAATTTTCCAAAATAATGGATAGTTGATAATTATTATTTACTCATTAGTAGTGATTTTTCAGAAAAGTTGTTTATACATTTTTGTAAATTTGATAAGATAATACAAAATATTGGAATTAGACTGTTAATTTTTTTAGTTGGAAATTTAAGTATACCGAAATAATTTATAACCACATTTTCTAGGTACTGGAAAATAATTTTGAGGAAATTCATTTATAAGTTAGGAGTATGTATGTATATGTTTTTTTTATTAATGTTAAACATGCAAAGCGCTCCCCATTTCTGAAGCTAATTTTCTTCCTTTTTTTTGACGATTTATTATTTCACAACGTATGAAGATGGAGATATGATAAACTGTATTGCTATTGCAATTAAACTGGCTTATTTAGTTCGTTAAGAGATCTAAGATACAAATCATATAAAATACCCATAACATAATATTTCTATTTCTAAAACCGTCATTCCTCTCTATTTGACTTCCCAGTGGCGGTATTTGTTTATAAAAATGTTTTCATAGCTAGTAATCTGTTGTCTTTAATATTGCCACTGTAACCACGTTTTATTGGAACATAAATTTAATTTTTATTATCTGTCATCATCAATTTTCACGACTCCCAATGAGCGGTTGAATTATAATCTGCATCGTAGCAATTATTTTAAAAATAAAAATCTTTTTTAATCGTTTTTTAATTTCTTCCGAACTACCAAGCCAGATGAACATTTTCTCAATGAGACGGAGGAATTAAAAACCATAATATACACAATAATCTTAAGTCATTCATTAAATTAGTGTATGTATATGTTGTGGCGGTAATTTGTATAGTGGCTGCCATTTGTATGTATATGTAGATTGTAGATATCGTGTGATAAATTGCTTCCATCTGTGCATCAAATATTTTTGTATATGGCATATTTATGAGGATTAGGATTAGAGATTTTGTAAATACATACTTTTAAGTCGAATTTGATACAGTTGAGGTATTTAAAATCGCTTTACAGTGTTATAAGCTAATTAATGGTAATTAATTTAAAAAAATGGTTAATTCCTTATCGGGAATTACAAAACAAAAAATCCAGTTAAGAAAAACACATGTTGGTGGACTTTTAATGGCCGTTACTGTATGTGAATACTTAGTTTAGGCTGCATTCATATACAAAAAATTACTAAAATGATTAAAAGAGATGAAGAAAAAAAATACAATTTGCAACTGTTTCTTGAATTTCCCTGCCACACATTTGGGTATAAAAAAATGTAATTTGACACCATCCTTTTTTTTGTTGGGGTGACATAAAGTTTGTTAACCACAAAAACAGTTGGGACACGTGCTCGAAATTAATGAGACGAACCGGCAATGGAAATTTACAACAGTAAAAGTATACTTATAATAATATAGAGAGGCTATGGGTCTAAGGGTGGATTACTTTTGATATAAAACTAAATTACATACATTTTATAAATGAAAGTGCAGCCATTAATCGATTGGTTTTTAACCATAATGTACAAAACTAAATTACTTATGTATTTTATATCCAGAGAAAAAAAAATTCTTCCATCAATAGGTATAGGAGACTTAATTTCAACTTTTATCGAACAGCTTAGTAATAAGAAACTATCAATTAATCACACTCAACGATGCCATTCCAGACGAACTGTCAGACATTTATTTTTTTTATGTAGGGGATGGTGTTACGTTATATTGTTATAAATTTGGTAATATGGTAAGATGATGATTGCCATGTTCAATATAGAATAATCAATAGAATGTAACAGTCACTTTATATTAAATAGTAATTTTTATTGAACCAAACGCCTTCTAATTATATGTATTAGTTTACACATTTTTCAACCACCCCATATACATACATATGAAATCACACCTGCCTCTACATTCCCATTCCCATTCCTTGTCAATATAATGACGTAATTTTTATATGCTTGTTGCGTGACTTATGGTATCCTTAAAAATTTATATTTTAACGACACAGAATGACGGTGTTTTTAATGTTCTTTTTTTAGTAAAATTGTGCATATTTCGGTATGCACATATTTTATCTTGAATCTATTTTCATTTCAATTGTTCCTTTAAAAATATGAATAATTATGGAAATTTTTTAGAGTTTTTTGCGAAAGATATTTTATTTTTAAAATGTACACAGTGCAGATATTGAAACCATTTTTTTATT
Source organism: Platyura marginata (assembly GCA_026745375.1). NCBI lineage: Eukaryota > Metazoa > Arthropoda > Insecta > Diptera > Keroplatidae > Platyura > Platyura marginata. The sequence goes on along the minus strand of JANSTT010017049.1, from coordinate 105,606 downwards.
CATCTATGCTTTAGGTCTAGTCTAGGGAATTCGTTTGTACTCCCTTTTTAACATGAACACAATCGAAAACTTAATTCATTGAATATTTACTTACATATATACAATGATTTCTTTTTGACATTGACGATGTAAATTTCCGTATATATTTTTGTGACTACAACTTTGTATTGTTTTACTTATCCATTCAATGTAAGTAACATACAACAATGCAATAACTTAAACGTAAATATTTAATATGTTTCTCCCTAAATGACAGTAAATTATGCAATAAAAACATTGAAAATGTAAAACAATTGAGTAAAAACAAGATGGAAATCTAATAACAGATTTATGAAGTCCTCATACATAATATCAAAGAAATTCATTGAAATTCATAGATGCATTTGTTTTTTAATGTATTTTTATGTGCATTTTATTAAGGAGTAGATTATGTGTTTTTTTAGATTATGTTCTTTTATATTTATTTTTTTTTTGTAATTATTTTAAGTATGTAGTTTGTAAAACATAAATGTATTTTTTAGCTATTACTGGCCGGTCAGGGCCGGATAAAAATATCGTGATGCATTGCACTAAAAAAATCACCTGCAATATTTTGACCATGCTAGAAAAATGTTCACTAATGATACGATATAAAAGTTCAAAATAGTTGTAAGAATTTTATTTTAAAAACTACAATTTTGGTCCTAAAAAGCAGCACTAAATTAAAAAACACTTTTTTTTGGTACATATTTACATACATAACTAAAAAGGTTTGCATGTAAATATTGACATGTGCATAAGCAAGTCTAATGGATTAAATATTCTAGACTAGACACTGATAAAACAACACTAATAAATATCGATTTTGTAATGACAAAACAAAATTGTGGAATTGAAAAGTAGGTACTGTAAATATCAAAAAGTATTATGATATTTAACTCAAACACACACACAAAGTTAGTGGTTTCATGTTTAAAGGGTTATATTATTGAACTTGGGTGCACGCTATAATCGACAATATAAAAAAATTATGGTGAAAAAGATACAATAAAAACAACCATAAAATACTGGTAGACATTATGTTTCTTTATACGAATATCATACAGTAAGTAATCAATATTTTGTACAATACGAAAAAATGTTAAAAGGGATAAAATAAACATTTAATACATTTCCTTAAGCAGTTTAAGGGCCGATCTTCCACGCGGCAAGTATTGCACAAATCTCTTTTTATCTTACTACTAACTTCAAATCAAATTATCTGGCTCTATTGTCAATATTTATTATGCTGCAGCTAACTACATACTTACACAAAATATTAATTACTTACTTATGTGAAAGCGTAAATACCTTTACGCATACCTAATATTTCCTAAAACCTACATAATTCGAATTGCAGCATATTTGTCACTTGTAAACAAATAAATTAATTGCACACAGATGCACAATATGTCGGCTAATTTATTTTGTTAATTGTATGTGACAGGTAAAATTATTGTGTTCATGAAATATTATAAAATATTTCTATGCGGCCAGGTTAACACAATGAATTGTTAATAATAATTGCAAACATTCACTACACCTTTCGTTCGTTTTTCTTTACAGAAATTCCCCCCTACAGAAAGTTATAGAAGTTTACTATATCACATACCTATGTATGTACATATATTATGTATATGCCTATTAATACTACATATATATTATACATACATAATGTGAATAAATGCATATTTGCATAAACTAACCCGAATGGGGCTTTGCATAAACAATCAATTGCGGTTTCGTGTCAAAAAAGCATTAGACTCCCTTATTTCAGTACGGAATATATTAAGACAGATATCCTATTTACATACATCTTTGAAGGCATGTAATAAGTCTTTTTATTGCCCGGTTAATGATATAAAAATATAGTTCTATGTAATGTACATAAATTTTTTATATATTCAAACCAAAATATGTATTATGTAGGTATTTAAAAGAAAAACCACTTTTCACATTGTACATATGTATATAGAAAGCGTTGGAAAATTTAATTTAAGTGCTACTAATTTGCATATTTATAAGTGGCCTGCCTAACGATTTCAGGCATTTATAAATTACTCAGTGATTTCAGATAGAACAAAAAAATCCTCAATATCTTATAGGAACAAAATAGTTTTTTTTTTTCAGGGAATAAAAGGAGGCTTTTTATGTTTCTCAGATAATGTTTTTTTTAGTTGTTCTTGATGAAGTCGAAATTTTTATTTTCGATAAGATTTGATTAAAGCGTTTGTGCTTTATATGATTATATGCTGTTATTCCAATTTACTTCCCAAGGTAGAGTTTGAAAGTTTTCTTTCCTGTTGTTTTAACATGATTTCGAAAGGCCGAAAACAAAAATTTTATTTTTTACCTGAATTTATTATCATTCACCATCTTATCTTATAAATTCTACATACCACCATTAAAAACAATAATATTTGCATATAGATATTAATATACCCAACTTACATAAATATGCCACAAGCACAATTACAATTATGTATCGTGCCTATACATACAATACAATGTCGTACCTAAAACTACGAGACGATGTAAACGCTACAAATTAAAAGAAAAAAAAAAAGAAAAAAAATCCGATAAAGATTTATCTTATCTCGTGAGAAATTCTCGCCCACATGTCTAATGTGAACGTTTGAAAATCACTTCATTAGATGTATCTTACCTCTCTACTTTGAGTATGTACAAACAAAATTCTGTTTTTATTTTGCCTTGAGGAATTATTGCGGTGTACGCTATTCGGCAAAGGAATGTTGTTCCTTGTAATTTGTTGATTTATTAGCACTGCTAAGTGAAAACAAGATTAAGTTAACAACAAGATTAATTATTATTAATAAATTGCATTAAATGTTTCTGAACAAAAGAAAGAAATAAACTCCTTAATAACATCTTGGTTACCGGCCGAAAACTTTTTCGATGACAAGAAATATGACGATAAATAATTTAGTAATTAATTTGCTCAGACGTATTTAGTTCAGAAAAAATTACCAACCCCGGAAAACTTTTCTGTAATAAGTTTTCCGCACCACGTGGTTATAATAAAAATATGAGTCACCATCGATTTCCATGTAATACTTTATCCATCATATGATCCAACAACAAGTTCTTGCCGGCATTTCCGCCGCCACCGGCCGCCGCCGGGTTCCCCTTTCGTATATATTTTCACCATATTTATATGTATACTGTACATATCATTTCTATTATATATAGGCGAGTTACATTTTAGTTTTGTTCACATTAAATAGTGTGAGACACGATAAATTTGAAATAGTCGACCTCTAGGCGCCACAGGATCATCCATTTGATTTTCTCTATAGATTTTCCGCTACTATGTCTATCTGTATAGGTATGTATACAGTATATATATGGAGGGGATATAGCATTAATATATATATATGTACATAAAATATGTAATTTACTTGCGTTTAGTTGGGAGACATTTTTTTTTTGTATATGCCACAGACCGAAAATTAAAAAATGGTGGTTTAAATGTGAAACGATAAAAAACAAATTGTGCCATTTCTGCATGCCATCACATATAACACATCCAGTATTTAGTACATAACCAAGTGCAGCATATAAAAATGTCTAGTCACTGTCTGCCTTGTAAAATATATAGGATATAAGCAACAAAAATGAAGTTAAAAAAGAAAACTTTCTGAGGTTGACTGACATTTATTATATAATATATTTATATATTATACACATATAGATGTATGTAATACAAATATGTATATAGGAAGTCTAGAAAATCGTCCAAATGGCAAAGAAATTATTTACTCTTCACATACCATTATCATTTACCATTTACCATTATTTTGTTCATTTTTGCTAAATATCGATTTCCTTTTAAATGTCAAACAAGCTAAAGTTATCTCGGCAGAAAGAAAATTTATTGTTCAGTTTTTCTTTTTCTCTATACATATATGATATATGTATGTATAGTATGTATGTTGGGTACAGTTCCAGTACATGGTACAAATAGAATTGGCCCAGATATTTCGAGTTTTTCATTTTTATTGCAAATTTCCTTATTTGAAATATCTCGAAATTTTCGTTTTCTTAAAATTAGTTTTTCTGTTAACTTTATGTGAAAAAATCTAATCTATCCTATAAATCAGGGATTCTTAAATTGGGGGGCGCAAGAATTTCACTGGAGGGAACGGTATTAAATACATTTTATTAAAGTATAGGTAAAAATAAAACATAATTGGAAAATAATATCATCACAAGGGCCCCTTTCATCTATCTATATAATTTATGGTAATTTTAGAATTTGGTTATTCATAGTTGGCAGCACTGTGGTATGACAATTATAGCATATTTACGTGTTTTATCGTTTATAAACAAAAATATTAGCATAAATAGATTTTTTTACGAAGGCACTTATAAAAATAGTTTAAGAACCCTTGGTTTATAGATAGGCTACTAGAATGGTGGCAACGTTTCCTTCATATTACACTGGGCATCAAGAGTATTCGTACAAATTAGGATTATTTCTTATGAGTATACTCTTAATATCCATACTAGATAGTAACTAACTTATTAAGAATAAAACAATGGTCTTGACTCTTGAAGTGCTCTCGAGTTATCCTTCTTGACCTTAATAGAACTTGACAGAACATACCTAGTGTTTATCATACAAAAATAACTTTTTAACCCATAAATGATTCACATTGAAACGATTAAGGTAAAATTGCACATAAATAACATCAAACGTAGAAAACTACACTAAACATTATAATACGAGTAATTTGTGAATCGCTCTCGGTGAACCGTCATCTACCCGTACTTTAAATAAGTAAATTACCGCACTCAAAAAGAATAAAGAAGAAGAGAAGAAGAAGAAAAAAAAACATTTAAAATAGATACACCAAAAAGTGTAAGAAATCATGAACTCATAAATTACTTAAGTAAATTACATTTATAATATCAACAAAATGGTTGATGTTGGTCAAGTATCAAGTAAGTGCTCTCAAAATAGCTACATTTCGGTAAACGACAGACATTAAATAATAAAATGAGAGATGAAAAATTCAAAGAAAAGTTGCAGACAAATAATTTACGAAAAAAAAGATGACATTTAATCGAGAGGATGTTTTTTTTTTTTCTTTCTTTAATACACAAAAGTGCTGAGAAGTCGTTTTATAACCGAAATATATATTATGTAAGTGTTAATAATCGACAATTTTACTGCATTTTTTATTATTGTGTTGACTAATTTTTTTTTTACAAATGTCATTAATTTAAAATTCTTATCCGCGCCAGATTATTATCCATATATCATGGACTGCGGACAGAAACTTTGTGCCGGGTGACAAAAAAATAAAAAAAATTATCTTTCGATAGGTTCTATCTCTCTATATATTCACTACTTATTATTTATTTATTTATGGTAATACCCGAAAGATTAATTTTATAATAAATCAACAGTCAATGAATAATTTTGCTTCCTTTTAATATATGTATATAAATATTTTTTTTTAATTTTAAATGAATTGCCTACACGTTTTTAAATTAATTTCAAAAATCGAAAGAATTAAAATTAATTACACCCAGTAGCTATAAAATATCAATTTTAAATTTGCCATCTCATATAGATTCAATTTATCACAGGGTGACATTTTATTATTTGCAAACTGTCTTAGTAATTTGTATTTTAGTAGCTAGATTGGACCCACAGCGTCGATTTAATTGTTTTGATCTGTAGCCATTGAAATGTATTTCTTGTCTTTAAATTTTAAGTAATAAATCTAATCTAGTCAATTTTAAGTCTACAGCGCTGTATCAGACTCTAAGCTAATAAGAATATTCATTCAAAAATAAAATCAAGAAAAACTATTTTACAGCAATATCATAAATTAAAAACACATCACAACTAATTAACCTCTTTCACACGTTTTGGGTATCTTAGTATTCGAATAAAAATCTACCAAAAATGTATATAATACTTAAATTTTATGATTCATTTCATTAATAATCAATCAATTATACAAATTCAATTCTATGAATGAAAAAAAAAAGAAAAAGAAAAAAAAAACAAAAAAGTTCAAGGTGCCTACATCTATTTTTATAGCTATTTTACCTATTAAAACTAAAGACGCTGCTTCCTTATTAGAAGAAAATGTAGATCTATTTGCATTTCTTGCAGTGAAATTAAAATCGACTGCATTAGTGTGTATGTAGTGTCTTGATATGGTTGAAATAATTACTAGATAATTACTGGATAATTAAAGGTTATATTATATACATAAGTGAGTTGAGTTTTTTTTTTTTTTTTTTTTAAGCATTAAATTTTGTGGATTTATTTCTTGAACTTCTTTCGTCAATTCGCGAAAATAATTCATGGAAAGTCTGTCAAATGTATTATGAGAAAATCCATGGACGCGGTTATACTTTCCATAGATTATTATAGCTATTGTTATAGAGATTAATCAAGTGTAAAATTTACAATTTATCAAAACAAAATATTCACGCACCTAACACGGTTTGATTCATTGCATTGAAAATTACTGCCAAAAGGCTGCCGATGTGATAGAAACTATCATAAATCCTTTCGACATTAATTAGCTGACATTAAATTAATGACGCAAGTGACATTTAATTACAATTTAATTTATATGGGTGCAACTAAACAGCTCTATTACAAAATAAGTATTAAATGTGGTGTGTTGCCAAAATTTACGTACATTGTGCTACTAATTATTTTGTAATATTTTTTCTTTTTTTGTTTTGTTTGTATTTTATTATTTATCTCAAAATAAATTCTCGCCATTTGTCGACGTCACACATACATAGTTATTATATAATATAAAATGTTTGTATATGCAGAATAAATAAATGATTTCTTTAATCGAAATAAAAATGTGGTATGTTCTCTGTCAAGTGTGACATCACAGATCAATAAACAATGACCTCCACAACAATAACAGGCAACTTTTATTGTTATTGCAATAATAATTATACTCGAGCACGTGTCAATCACGTGCCACTTAATTTTACTTATTGCAGCCGTTCAGCTATTAGTGAAGCGTATCATTAATGTCGGACACCAGAAAAGCTTTCGTCCGATAAAATGACATCCGCAAATATATGAGACGATCAAGCATGTAATATGTGTAGTGTTCCCATAAATTGGCATGATTTTTGATAGAAAAATGCGTAAAGCGAGTAATTTCTTTATTCGATTTAGTACATGTGAAATAGTGCACAGTCATAAGTAACATTTCGTTGAACATTTTTGCCAAATTAGTTTTACAAAGCTTTTTTTTTCTTTTTTAAATACTTTACTAACAAAATTGCATCAGTCTTAGATATTAAATGAAATGCGATTTACTCATTTAATCAAAGATTAAAAAATCAATTTATCGACCTATTGATCCAATTTCTCACTTCTGTATCTTATAAAATTTTCGCTAAAAATCTACCTAAATGGATTCCTACTCCAAAAAATGCACGCATCGTTCCTGGAATAAAGATGCATAAACATATTTATTACCGATCGCTTAGTATACTTGGCGGCTACAGTTCATGGTTACATCTTTTGTTTGTCTCATCCAACACAACCGGCCGGCAACATCTCTCTGGTGGCGTTCAATATACCCGCCAAGAATATGTCATAATTTTAATAAACGATGAGTGTATTTTTAAAATAATATATTTTGCGACAATCTATTTTCATCATTCCAAAGATAGGTATTGGGATAAATAATGTATATATAGTAGTAGAGATTCGAAAAGTTGCATTTGCTAAAATTCTCTCGAACATGTTAAGAATTTCGATAAACTAGGTTTTTCGCATTACAGCAGAATGAATCATGGTCTAGTCGTTTTTGTTTTGGCGGCGAACAAAATTGCTGGCAACATTTTTGTTTTTTGTTTTTTTTTTTTAAATATCCTATTTACCTTTCCATATAGGCAAATAAACTATAGATTTTCTCCTTTCTTCTACCAAAATATGGAACAGTTTTTGTTGATTTAATTGCCTATACGAAATTTTTCTGACCCAAATAGAGAATAAAAAAGGGGGGGGGGTGTGTTGCTTGGGTAAATTTATATAATAGAAGTAGTAAAGCATAGAAATGCACATAAATATGTAAAACTACGTGAGTCTGTTGGCAACTTTTTTCTGAATAGTTCATTCTATAGATGTACATAAATTTAATTTTAAAAAAATGTAAATAAATTTGAAAAGCTGTAAAAAATGTTTGATCGTGATTTATGAAAAGTATTAATTACAGATATATGTATGTTAAATGTATTAAAACAATTTACATTATGTTGAATTTCGAAACGGACGGCGGTTAACCCAAACAGAGTCTAAAAAGTAGCGTTTTCCATCAACGTAACTATTTAATCATATATAGAAAAGTATAAATTCAATAGTAAAGCGGTTAGTTGTCATCTATGAAACTAATTTATGATTTAAATCCGATTATTACTTGCAATAAAAGACTGTGTGTGTATGTATAGATACATATGTATATTAAGTATGAATTGAAGTAGCTACTTACTACTTATCGAAGTGTAAATGTTGTTTGTAACAAATTTTATAAATTATGAAAGTTTATTATAAGAATATAGGGTATCGAGGAAAACCAAGTTTCACTACAAACACATTTAAAATTTGTAAAAAAAATGTATTTGAAATAATTTAAAACTAGACTAGCTCTAGATGATTAGTATTATTTTTGAGTGTAATATAGATAAAAAGTATTAATTCGTATTAATCAAGAAGTATTTATTATTTCAATTGGGAAGATACTATCACCGTATGATTTCTCCATATCATTGCATACGAAATTAGTAGGTCGAATATGTATATTATAGTTTAGCCTTTTAAGGCTAATAAAATATATGATTCTATATTTTTTGCATATATTTATAATTGATTTTTGAAATAGGATATTGATGTATATAATAAAAATACCTAAGATTCAGCTTTGTGGTCGTCCAGAATAAATATTCTTTGATACTAACATATTATTTATTTTTTGATCTAATATTAATTAATTTCGATAATTTATATATTTGATCTTTGATATTTTTATATAATGCTCAAGCTAAACATTATAAGTAAATAAGTAGAAATGCCAAATTAAAATGTAATTAATGTAGCAATTTTAATAATTTTATAATTCATAAACGAAAACATTTTTATAATAATTAAAATTAGCATTAACTATGACATTTAGTGCAAATAAATAATTATAAAAACGTTTTACGAACGTTCGGCCCACTTAAAACGTATTTGAAAAAATAGCGAACATAAATACGAAACTAATCTCTTTAAATAAAACTAAAAAGTTAATTTAGTGATCAAAGTTTTCCAAAATAGTTTTATTTATTTACAAAAATTTTTACAACACGAATCAATAAAAAAATAATTTATTTTCATTACTGTTATTTTTGGTTTATTAACAAAAACATTTAAATATCGTAAATCTTTTCGGAGATTTTCTTTTTAAAAATACTTTAAAATCGCTTTGAAATATTTTATATTTATGTAAAGTCGCATAATTATGTCAATATTCAAAACAAAATAGTTTATTACTTAATAGTAATTTTGCATGAAATATGGTCCATTTTAATACAGGTTTTCTATTTATGTAAGCATTTTTGTATCATAAACTATTCCTAAAACTGGCTTTATTCTATAGAGGTACATTTAGTCTCGAAATTATTAATATAAACTTGAATTTGATAGTTTTCACATGATTTAAAATTCAGTGACGAAAATTATGAGACTTACCTGTATGTTTTTGTTTTTTTTTCTGTTTTTTTTGCAATAATAATTTTAATTAGCTAACTAATTAGCTGCGCTTACCTGTAACAAAAACAATACAGCAATTATTAACAGAAGAAAATATTTTTAATTTATTTTATTTATTGGTTTTTTTTTTAATAATTGGAAACAACAATTTTTGATCTTTAAAAGAAAAGTTTTTATCAGTAGCTTTCAGGGTAAATTAAATAAGAATTGCTTACTAAGACAACAAACAACAAAAACAATAAAAATATTTCTCATTGAGATAAAATCCAGCATTAGGGTGCCAGTATTATTATACTGTGCCATCTGATGACAAACTTCATTGTTTGTAAAATGATAAAAATGAAATGACTACGCTTTTTTTTAAAAAATTATTGCCATAATAATTTATTTGAAAAAAATCTTTTACTTAATAGAATGAAAATGTTCAAAAGGTAGGTAGGTACAACTCGTTTAAAGTGAACGCTTGAATTCATTTAAATAACAAAATTGCATGTCACCTTGCAAAATGCATTTATACGAATCTATTTCTGATCATAATTTTTATGATTTATATATAAATTTATAGCAATTGATATGGGGCATAAGACCTGATTTTAATTCCAATTTATTCATGTTTTCCAAACACCAAACCAATTAACCGCTTCACAGATCATTTGAATATTCACGCTCCTTTCCAGAGTTGGTTATAAATTTATTATAAAATCATATAGGCAGGAAGAATGAAAAAAAACCCCCTCCAGCCAATATGCATAATTAAATTAATTTCACAATGTCATGTTTCAATTTGCAACACCGAAACATGACAATCTGGTTGAAATGTGAGATGGAAAAACTGCCAGAGGCTATAAATGAATATGCTGCCATGTATGTTGTTATGGTTTTTGATTGTTTAACGCTTATAATACGGACAAACGGTCACAGTTACAAATCATCAGTCAGAGCTATACACAAACACATAACATAGGGAAATGGGAAAAATCAATTTGATTATCCTCTGTATAGTTATATCAGTGCTATCTAATGTTTAAGAATTTACGTACTTCTTAAAAAGTACTTATTGGTTTTATTTGATGTCTTATTCCGTATCTAAGTCCCTTCAGAGTTATACTTTAAAGATAAAATCAGATAAAGTATGTTAAGTTTATAATTGTAATCCTTTAAAACTCTAGAGTAGAAAGACTTTAATGTTCATCATGTGGAATAAAATTAGAGTTAATCTAAATATGTTGGAATCGTGTTATGTTAACAAATTTGTAAGCATTGCCTGAATTGTATTGATTTTCTTTTTAAGGTCATATACTCATTACTCATCGAACCCTGACGCATACAACATGTCGGAAAACACTGATTTGCGCCATATTAGCAAACATATCATTCTTATATAGCATACTAACTCGATATAAAGCTATGTATATGATACTAAGTATAAAGAGAAGGGAAAAAGGGTCTTTTTATCTCTGCTAAAGTCCCACGAGGGCAAATTATACCTAATTGCATGATTGGTAGAGATAGATGGGAGGACAGAGTCAGAGAAAAGGAAGGAAAAAAAAAGGATAATGATTTTAAATTGTGCGCTAAAGGAGAAAAACAATTTTCCTAATTTGTCAATTTTATTAATATTGTGATGTGATGAAAATTGCTCAAGGACATTGTAAATTACACATTACAACAACGATGACAAAATGCTGATATTATGTAATGATTGCAAATTATCAGGCAATTGTGGGCAATGTTAAATAACTAATTTTTAAAATCCTTTATAATGATTATTATGTATGTAGATAGCAAATTCCATCTAGCTGCTAAGATCAACAAAATTGCAAAATTGAATCATGTGAAAAACACGTGCTCAATGCATTACAAAATTGCATCATACGTAGCTATACAGCATGATGGTCCTTCGTGCCATCTTCGATTGATTGAATAATGCTATGTTTGCCTTATGAGTTAAACATTCATGTTGAAAAACAAGTTCTTTCAAAAGAAAAACAAAAAAAAAACAAAAAAACCAACGCAGTTTTAGCCATATAAGGTACATGATGTGAATTTTTAACAAGGCGAATTTAATGAACTGATTTTTTGGACCAGTTTACAACTTGCCGGTGTCTTTGCTTAATATGGTTTTTTTATAGGTTTTTTACGTTCTTTCGTTCGCTTTTTTCATTTATTTAATTGTATAGACATTGCCATCGTTTATACGGAAGGAATTTCAATTGATTTTTGTCTGTATAAATGCAATAACCAATTTATTTGGGTATATAATTAGTAATTCGGTGGGGGGTTGATGTGGCCGACCGGTCTGGGGCGTATAGCTATAGATTGGTCATTGGCCAATGCCATAGGTACAATTTCCGCCAAAGTTTTTCTGTATAAAAATTACAATAAATGAATAAAAAATACGTGAATAAGAACTAAATCGTTACAATAAACTCATAAATTAGAAAATTAAAAAACAACAAACTTGCGCACTCATTATTCTCTAACGTACAGGTTTTGTTCCTTGCGGCCAAAAAACCACTATAATCAATTAAAAGCAGTTTAATTCAATTCAATAATAATTAAGATAAGAAAATTATTCTGATTATAAACTGACTACAGAGTATTTATATTTTCATTTATTTAATTAACACTGATCATTAAACTGTTAAAATGTATCTTAAAAACAGATAACAAAATCACTTTATCTTAATCTATAACGTTCCATTAGGTATGTAGAACTGACTGAACGCACTTTCTCTATATGAAAACAACAGAACTATATAAGATATTTACATCATCTGATAAAGGTCATTTGGATAGAAATTCCGGGAACATTTGCATCTAAATTACTACTACCAGAAACTTAAATATCGAAATGTGTTGTCAAAAAAATATGAAAATAATTCAACTCACATTTTTTCTGATTATTTTTTTCAATTAATTTATGCTGTTATTTATCACATCGCGTGCGATTGATACAACTAAGAGATAATAAATGGAAACTTGCTTTTTATAAATTGTAATTTTTCTTGTTTCTATGTATTTATTTAAAAAAAAAAAAAAAAAATAATAAATAAAAAATTAAATTAAAAATAAAATATTTTCTCACACAGTACATAATGTATGTATTATTGGTTGTGCTCCTTAATATTTTGCCCAAGAAACACACTCGTACATATATATGTATAGTATGTACTATGTACTAAATAGGGTACTCACTCTTAGCGCAATAAAATTTGTTAAAAAGCTTTTGTGTACCTACCTCTATCTATCTATATACTCTATATATATGCACAAATACATAGGGGGGCCAATAATGTAATATAAAGCAAAAAGTCTTTGAGGTGTTTACTCCAAACAAATATATCGGAGAAAAATTAGAAGTTGTAATGCTGCATGTTTGGGAAAATATAATATTCGATTTTGTTTGTTTGTACATTGTGTACATACATTTTTCGCACCCCAAAAAAAAACATTAAACCATAGAATTACATAATCCATTCTTATTGTTTGATTAAAGCAAAATATATGTCTGGATAATATGCATTTGTCTTTGTACATGATGACACATTTAAAGTGTATCACTTTGGTGAGCAATGTTTATATTGTAAACAAGGGGTTAATGGCACTAGTAGAATGAAACATTTTAGCAATATTATTATTCGGTTATTGATCATTTGATATGACATTAGTTAAAGTTGAGATATTTTTTTTTTATTTGTTTGTTGAATATCAAAATACTTGGGCACGTCAATTTTTAAATAAAATAAAGACTCTTTTAAAAGAAATTCGTAAGTCACAATGATTTTTATATAAAAGAAAAAACAAATAATCCGACATATTGGTAGGTAATCATCAATCGAACAGTCTTATATGTATAAGCGGTGTCATCCGATTAAAAGAAGACCCCACATGAAAAATTTACAATAAATGATATAAAATCTGGCAATCAATTCATTATCATTGGCTACATTAACGATCGTACATATCAAATATAGCAATAAAATGATCGTAATTTTTTTTTGTTTTATAGTTTTTCTTTTGATTCCACTGATTTTCTTTCTTTTTTTCATTTAAACAAAAAAAAAAAAAAACTTTATTGTTACCAATCGACTATAAAAATCAGATACGCATAGCGGGATGCTTCATCGATAATCACACATAATAAAATTATTATGTTGCGTCCAAACTGGTTCTGTTGTTATATTATATTAAGTACTGTGCGCCTGCGCATATCATCATCAACATAGATCAAGCTTTTGCTTATATGCATGGATAATTCTGCCACGTCGATTAATGTATGGAATTAAATTTCAAATATAAATCTTGAACTTTAAAAGCTATTAAACGAATCGTTAGATGCAAATTTAAATGTTGGTAGGTCTATGTATGGATATATGGTGCGTGTCTATATATGTGTGTCTATTTTTAATAAGAGGGTTTAAAGCTTATTTTTGATTAAGTACTTTACTTATATATAAATGAAAATAGAAAAGATACGCGCGCATCTTTGTTAATTATATAATAAAAGTCAAATAAACTTTGATGTTTAATCTTGTTTGGTGTTTTATATACCTACATTATGAATGTACATACATATGTATTAAAAGTGATTTTGTAAATATTTATTGTTAATGCTAAAGCGGATGTTTGTTACGAATTGTTTGTACAATAAATTAAAAAACTACCTACTACTAACTATGCAAATGTTATTTGGATCAGGTGTTCAAAAGAACATACAAAAATGTCTAACTAACTGTTAGCTACCGGCAGCGTTGAATAGGCTCATTTATTTGAAATTATAAGCAAAAAATTTTTAAAAATAAATTTACATATGTAGGTAAGTATACATCAGCTTTCCTCAAATAAACAAAACAAAAAAAGAAATGAAGTTAGGTTTATCCATTTAGTTAGCTTAATTTTTCTGAGTGAAATTTCAATGTGCTATTAAATGCCGTAACATTGATCCATTTATACGAAAAATTTTAATGCACATATCTTAGAGGCGGTAGATACTATATACGAAATGAAAAGATTTTTAAATTTTGATTGATTTGATCGATTGAACATAGAAAAAAAGTTATTATTATGTACATATGTATGTATGCAAATTGTAGTGCGCATGGCACTATTCTGCATAATATGCGCATACATTGGTGCATATAAAAGTATGACTTTAATTTTTGTGAATGTATTGTACTTAATTAATTTTAATTAAAACTATGTATAGGTAGGTACATATATTTTCTGTTCAATTTTTGAGAGAATACAAATTTATCACAATGTATTAATTATAAATTAAGAATTACTCCATTAAATTATTACTCATTTTTTATGATCCATTAAGAATTTATAGGCAGTTCATAGAAACCGTGACATTATCGATTAAAAAATCCAAGAAAACCTAATAAAATTTTATGAGCTTTTTGTTTAAATGTAATAATTGTTCTTTTAAAGTAGGTCATTAACAAATCTATAAATTTATTCTGAGACAAAAATTTATTTAAACAATTCCGTTTTTAATTGAATTAGTGACTAATGAACCAAATCTTGAATTGATAACTGGCAAGTCAACAATTGAAATAGTTAAAATATTATTTGTGGTGTGAGCCATGACATATTTTTAACTAGTAATTAATTAATAATATTAATGAAATTTTTTTTTTTTGAAAAAAAGCCCTCGCAAGATTCGCACAAATCCAGATCTTCAAACAATTGATTATTAGTTTTATAATGTGAATATTAATATTGTTGCCGTTTCCGTTATGTACATAATTAACATTTTTACTATGCCGCATCGTTTAAAAATGGTAATTAAAATCTTCGTAGTCTTTAGCCTTTAGGCTATTAGTGGACTACTGCATTACTTCCTAAAATCAGATTATCTGCAATCTATGCATTACAGTTCATATTATATTATGGCATTATTTGCTGTTCTTTTATATTTAGCAGGCAATTTCACAAACAAAAAAGAACATTTATGGCGAACATTTTACGTAATTTATTCATCATTACATTGACTTGAGGGTAATAATAATTTGCAGTTTAAATAAATTTATAAGGGTTGTTGCATGTATATTTCAATTAAAAAAAAAATTCCGATAAACACCACAAATATAACAAATGCATAGTGGAAAATTTACCATAATGTTCTAAAGTAGTTACCGTACGCTAACGTGAGCAATGAAATATCTTCAATATTGAAGTTCATGTTTCTTGATTTTTTATTATGAATACGAAAAATTTACTTTTAAATTTTATAAAGAGGTACAAGTACCTAGATATTTATAACCTCAAATAGAAATGGTGTATACGTACATATACATAATAAATTAATTAAATTTTACAATCGGTTATTAATGAAAATTACTTAAAATACTTACATATATGTATGTATGACTACATAATATACAATATGCGTATTCAAGAAATTGTATGATGACATAATTTTTTCCTAATACATACATACTTACGTCAACATTATATCTAATGACATTAAATGATGATATCGTATGATTAATCAATTCTCCAATGATGTGATCGCGTTGTTTTCCAACAACATTGCAATCATCAATTACGTCAAGAATATTATCTTCTTTTTTTTTTTAAATTAATCGAAAAAAGAAATTCTTAGCATTTTCAAAAATTTCCTTAATTACATTTTGGGCAAAATTATTTTAAATGGAACACAGACGCTAAACTACTTTTTGTCACATTGCAATTCTTTCGCGAGTTCTTTTGAACTTTCGTATATTACATTGTAATAATTTACTCATCATACGATATTTTTTTCATATAGAAGACAGACATTCTTGGATGTGAGCCTAACGTATGTACATACATACGTACGTATACGTACATATAACCACAAAATACATACTTACACATTTTTTTTTCGTAAATTAAAGATCATAATAATGTCAACGACTATGTGAATAGATAAAATAAAATATTTTCAACTCTAGACTTTATGTCTCTATAAATACTATAAATATAAAATGTTTTTTTTTTGCTAGGATAATTTTTTGTTTTTTCGGTTACTTAATGTGTACAATGTTCATATTAATACCTTTCGAAGAAGATAATTTCCTTAATTAAAATAAAGTTGAAAAATTAAATCTTTTCTATAGTACACATGAACGTAACTAAAAACTCATACCGACAGGTATTAAATGTAGGTCTATACGGTTATAACACTTAAGCTTCGAATAGAAAATTAACCTCAATCCAATTAGTAAATCTGATCAGATAAAAAATATTCAGATAATATAGCAAATCTATACAATGCAGTTTTCAACTATTCAATAATGTTGCCATATATATATATATATATATATAGCAAACTAATCGTTTGGCATTCAAAATAATATAATTTTATTCAACCCTAATATCGCCTACACGCAACAAACAAACAATAAATACCAAGTACTTATGCAAAACTAATCGTACATTTAAAATTTTATTATTCAAGTATTTTACAGTAGTTTTCTTAAATAAAATGATGTGCAATACGACGTACTTATAATCACTATCGAACAGAAAAAATCATTTAATTATGCACACTTTTATTACGTTGTCTGTAGAAATATAAGAAGTACGCATGCAATGTACATATAATCAAAATACTAAAATTTTAAAACTCTGGATTGCATGTCTTGTCTCTAACAACAACAACAACAACAACAAAAAAACCTCGATGCAAACGGTTAAAATAAATTGGTTAAGAGATCTTAGAAAAATAGTTTATGGTCGATATCCTTTTCTTCTTCTTTAATTTATTAATAATTAACTAAGAATTTCAAATACATTACCTACAATTTTTAATAACAGTTACCTGTATATACGCCAGACTGTGCAGATTTTCTATTTAACTATAAGTATATATGTAAATAGACCTTTGTTTAAAAAAAAAATAAAAATATTTTTAACAATCGTGTGACCCCGACAAGTTTATGTGCATTTATATTATATTATTATTATGTATTATTATATATTATTTGCTGTTTTATGACATCGTAAAAAATATTATAGCACAAATTCAATCGAACAAAATAGTTGTATTTAAATATCCTGTAGCACGAGACCGACCGTCAGTCTTACATTATTTATTGGCAATATTATGGACAGAAAACCGCAAATATTATTTTATTTTTCCAATGAAATTTTGTATTTTTTTTCCCTTTAATTTTAAATCAATACAAATACAATTCAAAATAAGGATAGAAAGAAAAAAAACCTACTAAAATTTGCATATTTCTCACCTTACCTATAGATAGGTATACATATAATATAATCGTTGGACAAATAAATAAAATCGTAAATAAATTGTTTACAAGTTTATGTCTTGTTTGAAACCGCAAAAATCAACATGGAAGAGAAAAAAGAAAAGAACAGAAAAAAAAGATCTCTGTCAGCCGGAGCCGCCAAGAAAATTATATTATTTCTCTTGATCTTTTTAAGTTTTTATGATTGCAATAAATTTACAACACAGTGTGTTATCTAATAGGAGGGTTTACAATTTCAAAATATTATGTGTTGTGTAGGTTTATTCGGGGTCATTTTATCTTAAAATTGGTGTGAATTTAGATTGTTTCTATTGATAATTTCATCATAAAATATTTGTATGAATGAATTAAGGTTTACTGTAAGTAAATGAAAATAACAGATCGATATCGAAATTATTAATAACTAAATAATGTATGATATTAGGCAATAAAACGATGTGGGTGGTTAACTGTATGGTAAAATCTCTATAAAATTGATATAAAATAAATGTTGAAAAAAAGAAAATGTAATGAAATGAAAATAAGTAGAGTACGATAAGTTAAAATCTAAATAGGAAAGATATTTTTTTTTAAATAAGCATTTGCATATATATCATTTTCATAAATATTCAATAAATTCCAAAAATGTATATGATTTTAATTTTTTTGCTCTATTAAGATTTGCTTTTATACCTTAATAACATAATCAAATACATAGTAGAGTCCAATTTTTGTCTCTCTCTCTCTCTCTTAACTTATTTATAAAATATTCAAATTAATTTACGTGAATCTGGCTTGTAATTTGATAAAAAGGTATTTATATGGTGCTTTGCCTAGTAGTGTTTTTATCCAATTTACATACATATTTACTGCGTCCTGTGATCATAAATTAATTAATACATCGACAGCTCATAAATACTGATACAGGTATTAATTTAAATCCGCTCGCTCGTATATGAGACAGTAAATTAATTTTCGATATACTGACGACATCATTATGTCAGCGCGAAATTTGAATTAATTTTTGTGGGAATTTTTTTTTTTTATTGATAAATAAAAATTTGTTAAGGCATTTATTTAAATATAATTTATAACTAATAAATATGCAATTAAATTAAGAAATAATTTTAAAATTAAATTAAAAAAAGTAATCTTCCAATTATAATAACTAAGAAGAAAAACGCAAAATAAAAATCTCATTAAGAGGAAAACCAAAATATGAATCATTTCACTAATCTGTTGCGAAACTTGAAATTAGCGAAACTTGTCGATTGTCGTAAGTCCGAATGTTATATAACTTCTATAGACTAATTGCTAAATATTCTTATAAGTATTATCCTGTAATTTTCCTTAATTTCCCTAAATAAGCAAGTACAATTTGCAAAATTACTATTTCTATTTAATAAGAGCTCCCAAGACATGTTCTTAATGGTAATTTAAAACCCAAGTAAAATAACCGATGAGTCGTGCTGTTACAGATATACATAATTGCAATTAATGAAAATTCTTATTTTAATGATAGTCCGGCACGATATTCTCTTTAGGTAATTAATTACATTGTACAAGTAGTTCAAGTATAAGTAAATCTTTTATTACATATTAAAGAGATATTAAAAATCTATTGGCTAATATTTTTCATGGTTCAACGGTCAAGCGAAGAGTGGATAGGAGTTCCATTTATCCCTGTCATTGAATAATATATATATATGTAATACTATGTGATACCATATAGGCAATGAGTAAAAAAAAAGTCACGGAACAAATTGTGTTCTAACTACTAATTATAAATATTTATTACAATTAGCTAATTAAAAGAATTACATATGGTATAGTTTTACTTTTACCTTCTACCAAAAAATTCCGGAATTATTTTAATTATTTTTAATTTAAGCAATGTTTTCAACTCTGTTTACAATATAATAAATGCACCCAAAAATATTTGCCCTACTTTTACTAATTAATCTACTAATTATTTACGTGCACATATCATCAACAACATACCAATTTTGATGATCTACCAAATTCTAAACAAAACATTTAAAAACAATAGTACACAAGTATTATAGTACATAAATTTGTTTTTTATTATGGGTAATTTAATTTTTTTTTTAAAAACTATTACTAAATTTTGTATCCAATATATACAAAGTTTTTTATTTTTCTTTAGTAATTTTACTATAGGCACAGGAATGCAGTTTAGTGATGGTTAATATTTACATTTTGGTTTTAGTTGTGCAAATTTGCTTCGAAAACCACAGTGTTTATTTATTGAAAATATGTACATAGTTAAGAAGTAATTTCAAAAAATTTAAATAAATAAAAAGTTAAAAAAATTTGAAAGTTTTGCTGGATTTTCGAGTAATTAGATGAAAGTGAAAAGAAAAGAAAATAAAAAAAACTGCAGTCTACAAAATAAAAAATAAATTAAGTAAATTATGTATTACTAATGATTTTGTAAGCAATTTTGTCATTGTTCTTGTTGGTCTGCTTAATAAAACTCACAAATCATAATAAATTACAATTTTCAATGACTCCCTTCAAATATCAGATTTAATGAAATTGTACGGATTGTCCAAAAAAAAAAATGTGCTTTTCTGATAAATTACTGATTTACTCATATCCACCATTATTTCCTTTATTAAATCAAAAATATGTTTCATATTGCATATTTATGTATGAATACACACATTGTACAATTGTTGTACATATATTTTATGATGTCGGTTTGGTGGTCATTATTTAATGTCCATATGGTTTAGGGTGGCATAATGTTTCTCTCTACATATGCATGTACTATACAGTACGTATAGTATAACTACATATAATACATCAGGGTTTGTATAGGCTCAGTTATTATTACAAAAAGGGAGTGAGTGCACTTGCATTACATTCCACATTTTACTGGTTGCGGTATTGTATGGTTGCAATAACTATTATCTGACTATGTATAATATGTACATATAGTAGGTATGTGTGTATAAAATGTATTGGTGGTTATGGTTGGAGGTTTATATGAACATAATGTTTTGTGTAAAACAAAACGAAGTAGTGTATTTTAAAATCCCTTATATTATATCCTATATGTATGTATGTATATTAGATTGTGATAAAATCAATTTATAAATATTACTGAGCGCCAACCTGAACTTAGCAGCTTAGCTATTGTAGCATATTCAATCAAATCAGCAAGTTTGATTTAATTCAACTACTTAGTACATTTACAGCAAATCTTTGGCTAATGACCGACATTAGCAACACACACCTTATCATTAGCTTATAGACTTTGTTATTTTATAAAATTTGTTAACAAATCTATTCTTCATTTATTCTACTTTTTTCGGGAATTTGTAAAAAAAAAATATGCTGTAGAGAATTCGTTTCGAAATGACCATGCAATCATATATATGGTAGTAATTAACTTGTCGCTATAGCTGTTTATCATTATAGCTAAACTATTTTCAAATTCTTAGTTTTAATAATTAAACCCTATAAGGGTTCACTGCCGATTAAAAAATCACAAAATGGTGGTATACTAAGAAACTGTTTCACAAAGTATTAAATCGACAATAAATATTTAGTTATTCAATTCTTAAATTCTAATTAAAAATTGTTCAGCTCATAGTTAAATTAGTATCATTTACATAAATTCCTACAAACTGAACTTATAGTGTACATACTGCATACATACATATGTATTGTATATGCAATACATAGATGTGTAGAAAATCTCAAGGAAATCATTATAAACCTGCAAACTTCATAATGGGAAATAAACTTTCAACTAGATCATTAGGCGTGTTGGAAAATACTACATACATATGTACATAAGTATATGAAAAGCGGAAAATTGCTTGGTTTGTATTTTATGATGTGGGTTGTAAAATCTACTCTATAGCGTAAATTTGTAGGTATAATTTGTTATTAAAACGAG
This sequence comes from Platyura marginata, assembly GCA_026745375.1. Classification (NCBI taxonomy): domain Eukaryota; kingdom Metazoa; phylum Arthropoda; class Insecta; order Diptera; family Keroplatidae; genus Platyura; species Platyura marginata. The sequence goes on along the minus strand of JANSTT010017049.1, from coordinate 83,642 downwards.
GTCAAATTAATTTCGGGAAGGCAAGTATCTACATTATAAATCCCTCTTGGAACAGGAATTTATATGAAAACTTATAATATATGAAATGTGCACATATAAATCAAGTTCAAAAGCTCTTGTGCCGCCACTAATTATTTCTTTTTATTACGTGAGTACTTTCTTAGATGATTTTTTTTTAATTATTTGAAACGTTTCGCGTGCAAAGAGAAAAAAATTTAATTAATATGATGAAAAATTGCTACTTTAGAATTTTTTTGTTGGCATACAAAAAAAATTTATAGTGAAATTATACATACATAATATATATATGTATGTATATAGTATTTATGCAAATAATGTATCTTGCATCCTGTTTATTCACAGTGAATTTATAAATTTAGGATATGAATGACCGACAATCGTTTGTAAAGCATTTTGTCATTTCTTAAAATTGTACATTTATATGGATTCATAGATGATAACTATTATAGGGTTGTCGTCCTTTGCCTATTGTGTGTATATGTAAGCCTATATCGTATACATACATACATACATACAATTCATCATTGAGATAAATTCTATATATACATATATAGATGAACTGCTCTCTTGCATTTACATAATGTTCAAAACGAACATACTTCAGTAAATGCAAGGGGTGGTTCTGTGTGCCCTAGATGTCAGATATTATTAATCACATCTAAATTCAGGGTAATGGCTATGAATTGATTTGTTTCGGCCCAGTAGTGGTATATTTGGTGGTATGTCTTTGACAATTTGTTCATGTTTGTTTAATGGTATGATGAACATAATGTTGGAATATAATTAATTAAGTTTAAGAATTGGAATGAGTATTTTTTTGTGTCACTAAGATGATAGGCGAGTGGTTAAGTTGTTTAATTTATGAAGATTTAAATTCGTAACAATTTTTCTAATATTTTTGATAGAATTAATAGAATTGATCAAATATTTTTTTTCCTATATAATTCCTATATATTCGAAGCACCTAACTGAAAAAAAACAATGTGCTCGTAGTATAGGAAATATGCATTATTTAAGGAATTGTTATTGAAAATCTAACGAATATATAAGTGAAAATCTGAACAACAATTTTTTTTCCGAATTCTCTAAATTTGATCTGAAAATTGATAATCTTAACGTTTTCAATCAATTTGTGAAGATTTCAAGTGATTTGTATATAATTTCACATGTACATATGTATTTCCACACATTTACTATAGAACTCCTAAAAGCATACAAACTCAAACATCCATATATCGTTAGATTCGTACAAGCTTCAGGAAAGCCTCGAGGCTAAACTGGAATCCCTCGATTTTTTAAATTATTTTTACTGATATGATGATTTTGATTCTATTTTTCTATCAAAATGTCTCACTATATCGTTGGACGGTCAATCAAATACATTTTTTCAGATAGATTTCCGAAGCAGCTAATAGGAAAAAAAACAGTTCTCCGATTAAATCTATTAAAGCTTTTATATACTTACGTTGAACGGAAAATACAATAATTAATTCAAATCCATTACCCCAAACTAATGTACATTTATATTTACTAAATACTTAACCAAACATAATTCAAAAGTAACATATTTATAGAGAAACAAATTCCCAATGCAGTCGTTACACTATATAGTTATATATATACTTATATATGTATAATTAATAATATTTGCGTAAACCACTATGTTCATATATGTATCTACTTACATTAGGTATAAGAAAATAACATATTTCGCTATAACCATAAATAAACGAAATATGTATAATGATTTGACTCCTCTATATATATATTGTAGGCTTTAAGAAGTGTAATAGCTTAACATAAAAAATTAATATTTATGTTATGTGTGTGCAGACTTGGTTAATAAAGTTGGTCGGCGACAAAATGTATTTTAAAGTTTTTATTATAAAATCGTTAGAATGTCAATAATTACACATTAAAATGGAATTGCTAAATAAATATGAAATTAAGTATAAATTGTATCTCTGCATTACATTTTACAAGTACAAATAATGAAAATGTCATATGACTTCTGGATAATGTGTTGTAATGGAATATTTTTATTTTTTAATAATATTTAAATATAGCAAAATAGTAGGTGGTCTGCCGGTTTGATGATCAATATGTATGAGATCATGTTTACTTTGTAAAATTATTAAATATACAGTTCCGTTTGATTTGATTTATATAAGGAATTATGATCACGAAAACAAGACACGAAAATCGCATACATAAAATATTATCTTATACATACATATATGTAAAATAAGTTTCGCAATGAATTCATGTTCTCAAATTTTTGTCGTAAGACACTTACAAATTAGAAAGAGAAATTCTATGGTCCGAATTATGTCATACATATGTACAATTGTACATGAACAATTTCAGACATCAGGTTCGAATTGTAGACATTACAAATTTTATGTTTTCAACATTAATAACTTTTCAAATATAAAAATGTATCTCAAACAAATGAATTCATAACATTTAAAAATTAAACCAACAGAATTATGTAAATTTTAGGTAAGTAAATATAAAAATAATCAAAAGTTCGCATTAAAAATCCATAAAGTACAACTGTGTACCAGGTACATACTTAATTTAGATATATATTTATAAAGTATTTATTTCGTTAGAATTTCTCTAAACTACGTACCTGCGAGTTTAATAATTTATCGGTACTCAATAAATCTAACGTAAATATGTTTTATGTAAATATCTTTGGTCTTGTGTTGAACAAGCCATTTAAATCATGTTACTATATGATAACTAACAAGTAAATTTAATTTTATGGTACTGTTCATAATATGTAAATTTCGATAGGCATCATAGTTATATGTATATTAGATACTAAAATGTGTTATCTTGAGTTAATTATTTTTTAATTATTCTTTAATTAAGATAAGACGATTAATTTATTATGAACTTCAGATTTTTTCTAAAAATGTATTTTTTACGTATACTCATAAATATTATCTTATTATTTTATAAATATTAAATTCAATAACTTGAGAAAACCTTAAGAGAACAGATTTCGGAATTGCTTCGTTTAAAAAAAATTAAATTAGAAATCTAAATGTATGATTTTAAATATGAACCAGATGCTAATATTTAAATAGCATTTTATTTTAAATCATCTATCTAAAAATACTTACGAGTAAAATTGTCACACTGCAATTATCAGATAATCAATTCCGTCTGACCAACAAATTTATCAATTAGCAACGATGTCAAATTTTTAATTCGTTCTTTTCAATCAATTCAAGAAACACATCAATTAGTTAGCACCTAATCAAAATATCAGCGATTGAATTCACTCTCTAAAGTCGCTTGACAAGATAATTATCGCGCGAGAGTGGTCAATGTCAGCAACAATGTAAGAAAAATATTGTAATATATTTTATTTGAAGAGACAATTTTTTTTTTCTTTATTTTTTTTTAAGAAAATTATTCACGTATAATAAACAAATTTATTTAACTCAACTCAATTGAAAAGCAGAAACGCAAACCATTCAACGTGTCATAATGCAAAGATGCCGGTCATTTGAATTGCATTCAGGCATATTAATGTAAATGTAATTTAAAGTGCAATTGAAGTATTTGTATAGTGGAATTATAATAAAATATTACGGCGCCTTCTTCTTTTCTATGAATTAAGTATTATGTACATATATGTGGACGCATAAGTGTGACAAATAAACAAAAATAAAAACAAAATGCACTTATTCCATATTTTGAATAGTGAACAAAAACGTAGACTTCGTATTTGTATACATAAATACGTAGGAACGATTAAGTAAATCCTTATATTATATTATTATGCTAAAATCATAAATGGTTGAGACAAAATGATTTGCATATTAATGAGGACAGACTTAGTTAGATCTTAAAGAAAGATAAGGAAGATTGCTTATATCTGACACCACATGTTAAAAACTTAAATTTGATCGTTTTACTAATTTACGTAAATAATTTCGTATCGTTCAGTTTTTTTAGATGACTGGGATTTATAAAAATAAATAATAAAAAAATATTGCCGTTACTATGTAAAAAAAAATCACATTTGGAAAGATAAAAAATATCTAGATAATCTTTACTTATGAATGGAATTGCCAAATCGAAATGACTAAAATCCAACATAAATTATTATTAAGTTTACAATCACATATTAGTACAAGTATGTAACTATGTATTTAGATATCATAGGTGTCTCAAAGATTGCATTAATTTGTATCAAATTAGCATCTTTTTATTAAAAAAGATTTAGTTTATTTATTACAACCGAGAATAGCTTAACGATCATTCTCTCAAACGAAAATTAATAATTTTCATGAACTCAACTTGTCTTCAAGATAATCCCGTCAACTCGTTTATTTTCAATTCGATTATATTTACCAACACTGTTCCAAAAGACCACACACTATTCGGGCGATTCGTTTTTTTTTATTAATGTGTGTTAAAAACAAGTTTTTTTTTGCATTCTAATTATTTAATCAAACTTTTTTGATGCTTTTTTTTAAATCTTAGGAAAATAATAAGTTTCTGTTTTTTAACATTCAAATTTAAAATTCAATCTTAATTGTAGATAAGAAGAGGAAAAAAACGGGTATGAATATAATTTGCCAATATTCATTCAACAAACATCTAAATTTTAAATTAATTAACATTTTTTTGTTGCCTAATTAAATAGAAAATAATTTGATTGACAGAAACATTAAAGAAAATTTCTTTCAATCAGAAGATAATAAAAATATCAGCAAATCAACCATATTGTTAACAAGATTCAATTTATTGTTTTTCAAAAATGTTTGTATATGTTTACGATAAACTCACAGGTCGCAGAATTTTGTTGTTGGAAAATTTTGCTTCTTTTTTTCCCTTTCAACACATTAGCAAGATATTAAAATTAAATATTTATAATAACACTATGCAGACTGCTAATGATACATTATATAAACCGGCAAACCTGTGAAGTATCTAAAGAAAATTATTCCCGACACACAGAGATAGAGAGAGATATAGAGAGAAGATAAAAGATAAATCTCTGAGTGAATATTAGTTCTGTTTCTAAATTTAAATTGACGATATGAAAATTTTCGCATTTTATATGAAAATAGTGTGTTGTGCCAAAAATAATTAAAATTTTAGGAGTTTTTCTTGCTTTAGGTTTTGTTGCAATTGTAATTATGTTTATATTACTCATTTAATGTTAAAATAGTCATAAAACAAAAATAAGACATAAATTAAAAATCTTATATAAACAAATAAAAATAAAATAAATAATTTGTACTAACTTATGTTAGTAGGTACTTATGTACTAAGTATATTTAAATACCTAATTTACATGCGTATGTTTTTGGTGAACAACATCGAAAAAACATAAGACATAAAATAAATTCCTCTTCAATTCACAAGAAAATTCTTTCATTCCATTTCCCAAAAAAAAAACCAGTTACAGATAAAACGTATCATTTTTGCACTAGAAATTATTATTCATATTAATAATTTCCTTGACCTTGAAATTCCTTGAAACTTCCACAAAACTATAATACTACATATAATTGCATTATTAACACTCAGGCAAGAAAAAAAAATTCTAAATAACAATTTTTCTTTTTCGTTTGTCTTATACACACCATATAAAATAATTATTATCCCATGGCCTTTTATTTATACAAATATGTATAATAAACATATAAGAAATGTTAAATATATGTAGGTACATGTACATTCGTATGTACAAGTACAAATATTATAAATATGTATAAATGAAATACCTTACATCACATATTTTTGCACATTCCACAGTTTTCAAACAATAGCGCACTCTCATCCAATTAAAAGTTTTGCTCTAATATAAATTCATTGCATAAGTACATTTAATGATTATATGGTTAGGGCAATATACAAAATAAGTGGAATTCCTCATTTTTTTTTCACCGCTTTAAAGTAGATCCAGCTGAATTGAATTCCATTCATTCAAGAACTGGACTATATACATTTTCAAAAAAAGAGGACTGTGAGTAAAATTTTATATAATTCGCTTGTTAAAAAGGATAGTTCCAGGATCAATTCTTGAAAATAATCAAAAATGTTGCTTCATCTTCGGACCTACATATAAAGTGGTTTTAAATACAAATTTTAACTTTACTACTAAGATTTAGTATTTATTGCAGCACATTAGGTTCTTATTAGCTTAGAAGAAGAATTATTTTTGAATATACATAAGTGGAAGCAATAAATCTATAATTGTGGCTTCATAAAAATGACAATTCTGAAATTGAATTTTTTGTTATTGTTTTTATTTCTTTATTTTTCAATCCCAAGATTTTCCTTTGATTTTATCTTATAACATTGCTCAATTTTTACGATAATTTTTGAAATAAAATAGATTTGTATTCTATCATATTAATAAAAAAAAAAAAAAACCTTTATGATTTCAAAGAATTGTATTACATCAATAAATTTTCTATTTAGAAAGTTTTCTATGCCATATATCCGATCCATATACGATTAAGTCAATTGAAACATACTTTATTTTAATCAATCGATTCTTAAAAGGAAGAAAATTTACTATAATTTTTATTTAATGGTCAATTTTTAAAATAATATCAACAAAAAGTGTCATTCATGAACCATTCAAAGTGTTAAATTGTACACAAAAATGTGACTTTACACCTTTTAAATTTCATTTAAATTAGCTTTGCATACTTACTACTGAAAAGATTATTTAAAATAAAAATTTGATTAACATTTAAATGCTCTCGGCTGTTCTCTTTTTTGAAACGTTATTAACTTGACACCCAATATGCCGATTTAAATTATAATAAATGATAGTATTAATGTCGGATTCTCTCTCTAGCTGTCAAACTACACACACACCAATACATTTAAGTAATTTCAATGAAAATTATGGTTAAAATGACTTTAATGCTTTTACAACAACAACAACAAAGAAACAGAAAAGAAAACGACTTTACGGCTGTTCTATTACTACAACTCTAAACAACTATGTATGTATGAGAATAAAGTAGTAAATTTTATGTTAAGATGAGGTTTAACTTGTTTTGTAAATTTATACATTTTTATTTGAAATAAAAATAAAATTAATTACTAAAAAAAATCATTAACATCTACAATTTTTGTTTTCAAATGTAATTTATGTATGTATATTTAAATTCATTGACAAATAAAAACAGATAGAAACAAACAACCTAATAGTTATTTCATTTGTAAAATTTCTTGAATTTATGTTTTACCTACGTGATATTTTTTCCGTGTATATAAGGCATAAGTATATTATGAGAATCTTCAAAATATTTCAGTTACTTAAGAAAGAACATTTTTCCTTAATAATAGGGTGAAAAAAGAATAAATTTTAAAAATACAAAAAAACCTAATAAATCTTCAATAATTTACTGTTCCTTAGTTGCTAGTACTTACGAGTATGTATAATGTATGTAAGTACATACGTAAGAAAAAAAAAACCTATATTTTCCACATGAAGTTAAATTGATTCTATTTTATGTATTCCGTATTCACTTCACACGTATTTGTCTCATTTCGCTCCCTTTATATGCTGGAATAAATATTTGGTTTTTAAGTAATATTTCTTACACCTACCAACAACAATAACAAAATGACATTTATTGCTGGAGCAAAAAAAAAATCTACTTCCTTTACATAACATTTTCTCACATATTTCCAACTTTCAACTCTAAAACGATTGTAGAAATAAAAATGTTTGAAACGATAGGGTGTGTGACACACTTATCATATTCATGAAATTATTATAGGATATTTAAGGAATAAAATAAAATAAGCATTACATATTCACGTCATCATGTTTTATGTTAAGTGTATACTTAGAAATTTGACTATTAAATAACATTTTCAATTTTTAAAAAGAACTTATCGTCAAATTTAAGTTTTATTTAATTTTATAAATAAATTAATTGAATCAATGTTGCCTCTATGCAATCTATCACTTCTATAAGGTTAGCATGTTTCATTGATTTTTTTTTTAGTTAAGTAAATCTTGTGTATTTCTTTTTCTAATTTTTGGCGACGCTTTAAAATTGTCTTTTATTTTTAAAGGCCGAAACATCATTAAAAGCTTAAAAATCTACACTGAAATTTCATTTACTAATAATTCATATAAATATTTTAGTATATAGTTACGTAAGTACATACAATAGAAAGCTTTTATCCCATATACAACATAATATAATAAAAATAATATTCTGCCTTGAATCGGCCTGAAATATTTACCAAATGGGCATTTATATCTTCAAGTGGCCAAAGTAATCTTTTAAATTTTATTCAGTTTCATGACAATATAAACCCTCTTTGGTCTGCCATAGATAACCCAAAGGTTTAAAAGGATACATTTTTTATTCATGATCTGCGAAAAAAAACCCTCAACGAATTTTTATGTAATAAAAGTGAAAAGAAAATAGGAAAATTACGTGATTTGTTAAATTTGTTCACTCTTGGGTAAAATTGGATTAAATTTTTTATGAAAATGATGTTTGCCCTAGGGAAGATTTTTTGTGGTCTGAAAATTCATTGGTAATACTTAAGTAGGTATTAAAAATACTTATAATCAATTTAATTGAATTAATACATATTTTAGGAATTGTTACTTAATTGAAAAAGAGCCTACTTATAAGTATAAGTATTATTTATTTAGGATAAAGGAAAAAAAATCTGCTTAATGAAAAAAATTGTTGATGCAAAATTAATAATCTTTATCTGGAATTGTCATTTCAATAACATTTGTGTTTGGTCATGAACCAACGTTCATTTCCATAAATTAATGCTTTTGTGTGTTTGTTTCTATATCAGAGAGGAGACATAAAGATCCATAAAATATGAACATCATTATCAAGTGGAGCCACATTCTCTGTCATATCCAAAATATATAATGTGCTAAGCATCGATTTCGGCACAATCTATGGATGGTTATAACGCCAAAATATTATGATAAAAATTTCAAAAATAAAAATTATAAAACGAAATCGGTCTGTAACAAGCAAATTTTGCAAAAAGTTACATGCCGATAAATATTTTATATTAGTTTTTTTCTTCATTTCTTTATTATGTTGAGATTTATTTAAGCATACATTTTTCCGTATGGTATTTTTAAATTGAAGATGGTAGATGGTAGAGGTAGATAAATGTTTACACCTCCCACATAAATATTGGCAATAAAATTTAGTTGTAAATCGTTTTAAAAAAAATTTAATATCGAAAATCGAACAAATTTGTATGACATGATTTCAATCAAAAAATTAATCAACGTTTAAGTTAAGGTATTTGGTATAAATATGTACTTGTATACGTACATATACTTTATGTTCCGACTATAAATAATATTCATAATTTTATAATTCACAATTTTCCTCATTTTCCTTATTGATTTTGACGCAACTTAAAATGGCTGCACAGAAATCTATAAACCACATATTTCCATTTCACCCACCCACATCCCCCACACATTTTCAAGTCACTTCCAAACGTACAATAACCATATACATTATACCGAACAATATAAACCTATAAATTTGTCTGCATTAAAACCATAATACAGACATAAATTCCATAACAGAATATTTAATAATAAATATCACTTGGGGTATATTATTGCACAAGTTATAGTTATATATCATAAACACACCAACGACCACCCTGTACGTACACACTGGAGGAAACAAAAAAAAAAATATATATATATATATGATCAAAATCGCACCCTAATTTTTCTTGGAAACTAAATCGGAAATAACGGACATCGTGTGTACAAAAATTGAGTTCGTACTCTTTCATATACTTACTTAGCTTTTATTTGGTAGGTATAAATATAAATGGTAAGAAATGGTGTGGTGTGGTGCAAAATAGGGAAGTTCGAGGTCTGGTTTCCCTTTGTCTACTATTAAATTGAAAAACTTTTCTTTTTTTACTAAACAACGATTGTTAGTTTTGCAAGTACAGAGAGTACCTTCAGTCTATGTGTAGTATACGAGTATAAAAAAAAGCCGATTGTATAGTCATGACTTGTGAGACATTGAATAATTTTTCAATTCAAAGTAGTTTTGTGCTAATCGGATGACTTGTGATTTATTATAAATTTGTATTCAAATCCACTTTTGCACACCCCATAGAAAGTATTATTATTTTATTTTTTTTTATTTAGGTTATCGTATGCAATGGGGTTAAAATTATTTTATTGGCACAGGAAAAGTTACAAGAAAATAATAAATATCATGCGTAATTTTGTAGAATGAAAGACAAATTGATGCCGAAGGGTGATTAAGCAATGTTTAACAAAATCTACACGCAATTTCTTGGGTTTTATGTTAAAGAAATCAAATTAACAGTTTAACAGGTACAATATCAATTGTTTTATTAAAAAAAGTCTTGAGAAAGTCAATTTCACCAAAAATAATTGGTAAAACTAATGTAAGGTATTTTTATCGGGTAGCGTAACGATTTTAACGATTTTTTTAACGATTTTAACGATATGTGTTGAAGCGAAGAATATAAGAAATAAAATAGAATGTGTTTTGCTTTAAATTAAAATAAAAAAATAAACTCAAGAAGTAAAAATATTCAGTACGCTCCGAAGCCAGGTAAAAATGGCTGGCCTTGGTTGGATTTTAAATGAGAGAATTAAGCAAAAAATAAACCAAACTATAATATAAATTGAAACTTACAAATAAAAAAACAGACTTAAATCTAAGTTAATAAAAACAAAATTCAGAAAATCAAAAACAATTGTAATGTTAAAAATGTCTTAAAATTGAGAAGACGATTTTAAGACAATGGCTTTGATGGAATTTTGAATTTATTATAAAAACGATTATGGTGAAAGAATTCGCATTTGAAAGAAGAATCTGATTTCGAAATAAACTTCTAGATACATAAATAATCAAAAAAAAAGAAACCCTGACATTTTTATTATTTTCTTATTTTAAATTTGTTGTGATCGCGAACCACATTATACCTTTATCAAAAGAAATTAACATAAATTAGTAATAACAAATCGAAAACAATTTTTATTGTCTGAGATCTGAGCATCTTGCCGACAATAAAACTGTTGTCGCGAATTTTTCTAAATAAAGCTTAGGGAACGCGTAGATCGCATGTTGTGTTGCAAAAAAAAAATTAATCAATAAGTATATAAGTCAAAGTTTAGTCACCACATTCAACAGAAACAACAAAAAATTGTTTCGATCGATTTTTCTTTGTCATGTAGAAGAATTATTGATTTTAGATTTTGCGACAAATGTGTTTCTTATTCGATATACTTAAATGTACTTATAAAGATTTAAAATGCTGATTTCTCATTGGAATAGAAATTATACTATGTATAAAAAATTTTAATAGATTCAAAAAACGTAATTTATTTATATGTTCAAAATTTATTGTGTAATTTATTTTGGCGCAGAATCTTTGTCCTCCTTTTTTTGACACCAACATACGACAAAAATAAATTATGAATTGGAAATGGTAGTCCAAAGAAGAGAAAAACAAAATCATGTTGAAATATCAAATCTTTTTTTTTTTGGGTTCGTTTTGTGTATGTTTCTAGTGGATATGCGCTAGCATATGTTTACGCATATGATAGTCGCATATGGAAATATGCGTATACTGTATGTGTATATATTTGAAAACGTGAGTAGGTGATTTGACCTATCAAGTTACATTATATGCAAAAAAAAAAACAAAAACCATTATTTTTATATGAATTTAAAAACTGAACTCGGCCAAAATTGTGTTAACTTCTCTTCCATTCACTTTTTTATATCACCTTTCTGCTAAAGATATTTTAATCGGTTATAAAATCTGAAATTTATGTAGATATTTTGCCTTGCATAAATGCCGGTTGTTGAGCAACGGGTTGATCAAAAAAATTGTTTTTTCTTTTTGGAATCAATTTATGAAACCAACTTGTTTGATGAATAGAATTCGGCACTAGTTTAACCGGTCTCTTCAAACTTAAAATGTTGCTAGGAAACTAATAATTATTTTGGATGTATTTTATGCTCAGATTTGCGGAAGCCAACTAAAAAAAAAATTGTTAAAAGAATTTTTTAAAAGTTAATTTTTTGAATTTAAATTAGAAACGACACATCAATATTATTTAGAGACAATTTTTACCAATATTATATTTCATCATTTCGATTGAGTAGGTTCGATATTGACATTGTACATAAAATCCTAATCAATGACCCCCTATGGTTTTGCATATTTGTTAATAAGTATTTTGATTATGGGATAATAAAGATTCATGCTGATAATATTATACAAAAATCAATACAATAAACAAAATTATTTGATATCACCTAAAATATTGGAAGAGTTTTTTTTTTATCAAAATCATATAAATTATTAATAAGTAAGTAGGAATAGGTATGTATGTATTTTCATTCAACAAAAAAAATATTTTCTAATGCAGTTACGCAAAGTTGACACAATACCCGACCATCTAAACTTAAATACATAATGATATGAAATGAACTTTCAACACAATTTATGTCTTTTGTCTTTACTTATATTATTATATTAATTAAGCATGGGTGTAGTATTTTTTCATTATAGATCTAGATGCCCAAATATGCAAAATAAAAAAAACCTCAACTCCAAACTAAGAAAAACCGCTTTTTTTGCAAGAATTACGTTAATTTTTGAATCATCCGTCATCACATCACCAATGACCAACGACATCGAAGTAAAATTTATCCAAAAAAAAGGAGCTTAATTGGCAATATGCTTCTAAGCATCGATATAGTATAATATCACTAATTAATGACACTTAAGTAAAGTTTTCAGTCAAGTGGGTAGCTACCAATATTATAAATCAGTGGGTGTAAATCTTGCTAAATGTCTACAATTACAGTAAAATTAATCTGTAACTAATAAATTATTCGTATTAGTACTCGGCATAATGTTGGCACACTGATTTTAAAATTAATTAATTAGTGAATTAATTTAATTAATTAAACACATATGCATGTAATTATCAACTATTATAATATTCGCCAATTTAATTTATCACCAACTAAGTCTTTTTTTCTGTCTCTCTCTCTCACTTAAATAAAGTGTAGGATGTAGGTAGCAGATAAATGTTGTTAATTATTTATCGTTTTGTTAAAATTATAGGCGTAGGAACAATTAAGCATTATAAATATCATAAACGTGTGTTTTAAATAAATGTACCTAATATTCAAAATGTTGTTCTCTAATTAGGTGTACAGTTGAATCTCGTTTTTAAGAACAGGCAATATTGTATTTTTCGCAAAGTTCCGAAAACCGAGATTTTTTTTTTTAATATTAAAATACTAGATGAAATATTAATGATATTAAATCTTCAGCGACAAGTTCATTTTTTATAAAGAAATAATAAATACTGACAACTTGTTTTACCGAGCCTTTAAGATGGCTTGGTAAAGTTTTATTTCACCAATCGAACAACAATTACAGATCCGCATATCAAACGTTCCGTGAAACGCGATTCAACTGTTCTAATTTATTTTAATTGGTGATTTCTTTTTCCGGAAGTAGCAATATAAATTAAATAATTTTAAATAAAAATTTAACATTTTATGATCATTAAAAATCGATTCATTAGTTTAAAAAAAAGGTCATTTTAGTACTGAGTATTTATCGCAAAATTTGTCGCCTATTTTGTTGCCTAAGACATTCAACAGCTTGAATTAATATTAATCGTTCAATTCCCGAAAAGAATATTGTATAGTAAAAAAAATATTTATGTATTATAATTCAATGCAACTTAAGTTAATAATTAATTTTTTATAAAACGGTTGCGTTTAATAAATTTAAAAATATAAAATAAATAAATATTTAATTATATGGCACAAAACCCATAAATAACTTGAATATCTAAATTTTAAACGATACCCATCTCATATAGAAGAAATATTACTCCATCGATTTGTAGGGTCTTAAATTTGTTATAGGACACTAATGATAATCAAAATATTTTAATGATGGCGAAAAAAAAAATGTTTGTAATATTTTCAATAAAAATGATAAAATCCATATGATAAATATTAAATTGTTCAATTTTTTTGTTAATAACTTGGATAATTTATATGTTTCCCATTGAGATTAATTAAGGTAAATGCGACAATACTTTTAAATGTAAAATAATTTTTTATTTTGTTTATACTTAAATTTATTAATTTTTTGTCATTGAAATTGATTTTTTAATTTAATTAAATTTTGCTTACAAAATCATAATTTATATAGAAAACATACATAATTATGAAAATTTATTCTTTAATGGTGTCCCAATTTTTTCGAATGTTATCTATCTATTCAAGTTATTTTTAATTTTTTTAAATAAGAATTTAGTAAATTGACGACATTTTTTATGTGAGTATGTACAGTACAATGTACTCGTATGTTTCTCTAAAATTATATTCAAAAACCAAAGTTCACCCCATTCAATTTTTTTGTAATTAAATAAAAATTTGGGAAAGTAAGTAATTGTGGTGTAAATGTTTTTATTTCCGCAAGTTTTTTTCATGTCTGACCTAAATTTAAAATTCTTGCTAGGATTTCCATGCAGTCAGTGAGCCGAAAATCGATTTATTATATAATTTATTACGTATAAATTTAAAAAAAAGAAGAGAGATTAGACGGTAACAAAAATTAAGTCAATCAAATATAATAATTATAACTGGCAAAAAGTGGGTGCATAGTAAGAACGGTACAGTCATCAACATTTCTAAAAAAAAAAAAAGTGATTGAAAATTTTTAAATATTCACATTATTTTTGATATTATTTTATAGTTTAGTAGAGAAAAAGTAAATTGGTATGTAATTACGAAAATAATTTCGGCTAAAAAAAAAAGATGATTTATTCATTTTTCTAAGTACCTACATACATATGTGACTCTAAAATATTTTTTTAAATTATCGTGCTTTCACCACATAAATTATTTTTCTAACTTAAAAACGACCTTGAAGGTGCCGGTATGTGTTTAGTTTTAAATTAAATTTGTATCAAATTAAAAATATGGACATGTAAGTATGTACAATTGCACATATGTATGTACTTAGTCGAAAATTTGTATTATTCTTTTTTCGTACCTATTTTAAAAATATTTATGTAAAATGGTACTTACAAAAAATAAAATTATGCTGCAATTTTATTTTTTTTTTTCAATAATATTTTCAAACAGGGAAATGTATGTCATTCCACCCTGGTAAATATGTTTTTCGCATTGCACACAATTTGGAAAATCAATGCTTGTTGTAAATGTATATAGTTCGTCTACTAAATTTTAGTGAACCAATAAATTTCACAAAAAGGATTTTCAGTGATCACATTAAAAAAGACTAATAACCTAAGTATTAATCAATAAAATTAAAAATTTTAATGATAGGTTTTTACTAACCTGGAACTGGCAAAAATAGGATGGCCAAGGTCACTAGAAGAGCCTGGACACATCCCCAGGATGTCCAAAACCTCTCAGGAAGATGGGTCATGGCAGAGCTACACGAATCGCGGCCTTGGCCGGTCGGGCTCCTTGTCAAAATCTTCCTCGCTGAGCACCATTACAGTACGCGGAACAAATTACAAAATGTCACTTTTCGGCGATGGTTTTCCATCCACAGCCACATTTACCATTTGGTTTTTGATAAAATTTTTTTATTTCCTTTTTATTTTGATTTTTCTGTAGATAGCAAAAAAAAAACGTCTTATACACTTCTCAGTTGAAAATCACTAAAAATTCTGGTGATAAAAAATAAACGGAAATTGTGTCAAAATCACCTCTTCTCACAAACAAAATTTTTGTTGTATAAAAATTACACTGCGACAGCGAATTAATTTTTTTTTTCTCCAATTTTTCCACACACACAACACTTTTTACCAGCACACACCGAAAGAGGAAAAACTATTCCGAAATATTGTATATAGAAGGGTGTGTGTAGTACGAGTACATCGAGTTTCTTTTAAATTTTCTTTTTCTTATATAATCTCGAGAGTCCAATCACACAGTGAAAAGAGTTCCTTCCTGTACCCTTACTATGTGTAAAAAAAATTCTTTTCTCTAGTCAGCAGCGTGCAATTTTTCACCACAAATCATTTTCGAATTTCGTTCACTGTATAAGTACACTCTGTTTTATACCTACATATGTCTCTTCTTCCTTTTCGCACACAGAGGTACCTTTTTCGAACAATTGATTCTCTTTTAATTAACAGTATTATAAATCGTCGGACCTAATATTAAGGCAATTACACACTTTCAATGTAACTGTCACTGCTGCTTTGGAATTGTATTTGGAAAATTACAATAAAATTTTCATTAAATATATATCGACCGTCGCGACGTTTTTCTTTCCTTCTTTTTTTCCAATATATAGGTATGTATCAAGAAAACCGTACACAAAAAAGTATAAAAAGAAAAACTTAAAAAAGCACAGTTAAACGTGTGACAATACGGCGACAAAGTAGAAAATCCTTACACACTGCACGATATTTGCTTAACGACTGACTGACTGAGAACTTTATTTTTCCTTTCCAACACTGGGATGGTGGTGTATGAAAGCACCGCGACCGCTCTGCTGCTGCTGTGTGTGGTGTGTAGAGTCCGCATCGAACGCACTTATCACATCACAAGAAATTTTTGTTCATTTTTTTTGTTCTTCTTTTTCAGTTGTACAATAATGTACACACTCCAACAAACGGCATACGCGACCGAGTCGATGTTGCGCGTATTTTATCGAAATATGCACAAATTCCGTATTGCGATGGGAATAGAATCATGCAATTTGTTTCATGTGCCGTATATGTTAGAGTAGAAGCACTATAGGAATTGCGCAATATTTATATAGGAAGTGTGCGAGAGGGTTGGGAGGAAGTCAGGAACGGCGTGATCTTATGCGTCGCGATGTAGCAGTGTTGTATCTAGGAGGAAAATAGTTTTTATAGTTTTTTTCTAGTTTTATTTTAAATAATTTCAGGATTCGTGGTACCCGAGGCATATTTTTTATTCAATAAAATACAATTTTTATGTACAAAATTATTACATTTTGAATAAGCACTACGAGAACGTTCGTTTGAAACCGAACCAATGAAATTGAAGTATTTTATAGTAAACTGTTTCATATAAAAAAAACTTCTGTGTTAATTCCCACAATTATGCATTTTCACCGTTCCCTCTATTAGTCCTTGTATTATGTTAATGCAATTCGATGCACCGATGAAGAAATTTCAAACGCATCAAGCGATTTGAAATTTTGGATTTATTTTGACTAATTTATTAATTAAATTATTAATTTTGATAAATAAAAAAACATAATTTAGGATTAGGGCAAGTATTCATACTTTTTTCGATGTTATGTAAATAAATTTCTGAATTTTCAACCTTGACGTTGAGAATATTTAACTTTACAAAAATAGAAAACGACAGTCTATTCTATTATTACCGATCGATAGGGTGATTTGATTTAATAAATTTATGGTGGTTATTATTAAAAATTTTTTGAATTTGAATAGTTCAGAAATTTAACAAAGAGAACAAATGGAGAGACAATGATTTCACGACCAATTTTCAAAATAAAAAAAATTTATATTTATTATTTTGTATTTTTAGAGGTAATATAAAAATTAACGTATTTGTTTAGAACCTAAATAGAACAAAAAAATTGCTAATGCTTCTTCCCCTCTAGACAGAAAGAATTTGTTCCCTTGCAAAGTTCCAGAGTTTATTATTTCAAACAAATCAAAACAACTACAAATGTAATCGATTAGAAGCAATCTAAATAAGTGACTTAAAACGATTTATGTTTATAATCAATTCATAAATGACATTGAAAACCATTAAATATTTATATTTGCAAACAGTGACTGCACCGAAATAATAAAAGACCAAAAATGTCTCGAGTCCAAATGTGTTTAGTATATTGTGATTAGTTCAAGTTTATTATTTTTATCAATATCGGGCCGCATCATATACATAATGTACTGTACATATTGCAGATTGATTTGTATAATTAAAATATGATACTAGTCCAGGCATATTAGAATGATATAATATAATTTAAATGTTTTGGTCAAATAGTATAGAAATTTAAGTAATCGACATTTGTGTGAGACGAGTAACTTTGATTTTTGCAAAAATACATCAATAAAAATCGAGCATATAATCTGATTTTTAAAAACGATTCTCTTCAATATCTATAGTCTCTGTACTAAAATATTTATTGATGATGTGAATATGTGCAAAATTGCAATACGCTTCATGGTGGGCTTTGTGTAAAATTTATGTGTTTACTTATTTATTTATTGAAATCTCAAATATTTGCGGTAAATGTATGGTGTTTTTAATTAATTATGTCTAGCCAATATCTATCTAACGTATAATAAGCATTTTATTATTAACAAAAGAAAGAAAAAAAGTGAGAAGATATTTCTAAATGATTTATTGTCATATTGTATCAATAGATAAATTAATAAAAAGATATAGGGGATTAAGGTGCTATATAATATGGAAATTCAAACCATAAATTATAGAAAGATATTAAAGACGTATCTACCAAAAACAAAGTTAAAACTGCTATTTTCCATCTAATTGCAATCGATTTTGTGAAATTTGTCTTTTATTTTTCAAAATCAAAGTTAATTCATATTAAAAGTGGGCACATATGTTATTCTGTACCTTATGTATGCATATATATATATATATATAGGTAGGTATGTATGTATTTATGTAATATTTGCATTGACAACCATAAAAAATTTGTAAATTGCATACATGAGAACGTGGCATATATTAGGTTTCAGTTTCAATCCGACACTGCAGATTTAACATACATAGTATTTACTTATATTTTTTTTCCATAAGTCACCATATAGGTATACCTACATTTATTATATTTCATTGACCATTTACCTTGTGGATTATTTTACAATAATTTATTTTATATTAACAATAAATGTACATATTTATTATTGATTATTATAATCGATAAATCTGGTAACGCTAAAAATTGCCTATAAGTAGGATTGTTATGATCAAAAACATCGTTCAAAATATTATTTATTTACGATAATCAGGCTGCAGCACTTAACTCATTTTAAACGAACGCCATTAAAAATATTTCAAAAAAAAAATTAACAATACAGTCGAATTGGACAACTATGTAGAAAGAGATAAGTACACTTGATGATTTATTTATGTTGTCTCTATTGGAGACTCATTTTTTAATTCAATAGATTTTTTCCTGGAACCCTAGCGCGAAAAATTTAAAACAGAAAACACTTTATATGGTCTATAAATAGAAATTTGCACGAACGATTTTATTTTAAGAATATTTTAAGTAGGATAATAATAGCTAAGAATTACAGGGTTGATATTTTAACCTTATGTAGGGTTGTTTTTGTAATAAATGATACTAAAATGTTATTTTACCTTAAACAATGAATAAAAGCTCCACGTATTTCCTGTAATTTATGTACCTATGCGCCTATAAAATAGAGAGGAGCCTATATTTATAAAACAATTGTTATTTTTCACATTTAGAAGCATAGTATTTCCAAAGTTTTAAACATTGATCTACTAACTAAGCTCAGTATACCTAACTTAATTGTTAATCGGACTTACGAAGAAAGATTTTCAATTCAATTCCAATTAATTCAATTGTGGCAAATTCATTGACAACAATGGAACGAAGGGAAGTGAACTTGAATGTGGAACTCTAGAATATTTATCTGCTGGACTGTTTTATAAGAGATGACCCAGATTTATTGTGTATTTATTCGAGTCCAACACAAACAAAACATGTGTACTTATGAACATACAGATATAATGTAAGGAATAGTCCTAATTTCTATAAAAATATTGATTAACTCAAAATGTTAGTTTTTAATTTGTTCAGAAAAATATTTTTCCCAGTTATAAAAACAAATAGAATTTATTAGAAAACTCACCCCTTCTTTATAGTTCTAACAATCCATAGGTATATCCATACATATGCATATGTATGTATGTATGTATGTATAGAATAAAAAACACATTTTTCCACAGTGAATTAACACGCCTGGCTGATCATAACTAAAATAACAATAATAACAGAGGAAAAAAAAGAACAATATTGATTTTAACGTAGGTATGTATGTATGTACATATATAAATAGCAATATTACAAGCACACCTGCTGTAATGTCATATTTTTAATATAAAAATATGAAATGATTTTACAGTACTGACTTATGTATCTCTACAGACATACCTAACATTTATAGAGGAACAACATCAAAATATCATATAATTATGTGTAAAATCTCTAACTTACGAAAAAGGATCAGTTGTTCTACTTGGAAAAACCAATAAATTCCATAAAACACCCAAAAACATATGTCAAACATCATTTAAAAAAGATCTCGTTCAATGACAGAAAGAGGACACGAGTGAATTAATATGTGAAATATGATGAACTCCTTGTAACGATCATGTCTCGTGCCATATTCCTTCTTTTTTTTTTTTTTTTGGTTCCTTATGCGACAAAATTGTTATTAGAGGCTCTATTCTATAATATACTAATATGTAGAAAATATGCCAGGTGCCTCCAGTTGAGCATGACCGTCCCACATCCAACAAATGTAATTCCATCTACGATTGTGTATTTTAAAGAGGATAATTTGAAAATTCAATAATTATGTCTAATATGGATATGGGATGGCTGATAAAATGTAGTTTTTTCGGTATTTTCTCTCTCGCCATATGAATATGAATCGCAGCAATTCAATAAAACCCTTGGAAAGAGGAATATTGCTATACCATGGTACATATATTTTGGTAGGTAGAACTCCGTCCCCCTTCGAATTGACATATTTAAAATGGATAAAGTTTTCTGTCTTTGCTGCCGCGCCATATGAACATTTAACATTTCTAGCAACTAGCATATTCAATATTTATGATTCTCTGATGGTATAGGAATAGGCAGGCAGTCATGCTATGTATTTATTGTTGTACATATTTATATTTGAAAATTGATTTTTCCAACTTATTTTTGGAATGAGAAAAATTTGTTATTTATTAACATTAATTTCGGGAACGGTGAAAATAAGGTTTTCTTTTTTTTATGTACATTTCCGATATCTACCTAATCAGCAAAAAATATTGATGGTTTGACCTTATATTTTCTTTAGACATTGACGTGCGAAGCTCTTGAATTGATTTAACATATTTTTATTCTTTATAAACTTCTATCCTGAACTAACATTTTTCTCAATATTCTATACATGTGTGGAGGATTCGTTATGACTACGAAATCAAAGCGCTATATAACGAACCAGGCATTAAGTTTAAATTCATCAAAATAAGTAGACTTAAGATGGGTAGGTACACTAATCGTGTACAGAATCGTTTGATGAATATAAAGACAAAGCCTGAAGGAAAGAGGTTGCCGAGCGTTCAACGAAAGAGATGAACAGATAGTATTCCCAAGGATTGGATTAGCAAACTGACAAACGCAAAGTTTGGGGAACGCCAACAACGGAAGAAGATGATGGTAGATCACAGTGAAGGGAAGGGACAAAAACAAAAAACAACGCATTGCAGCAAGAACAGAACCTTGAAGAACTGATGAACTAACCAAATTTGAAACATACAAGAAATGTAATCCAAATAGTAATCAACTACAAATCTTCAAGGTAGAGATTTATGTATTCCAACACAATCATTTTAAGGAGTCTTTTAATCAAAGACCTACATATGACTATATATGATACACAACACCCAATGGATATTTTTTACCCTTGCAAAATGTATTTAATTATAATTATAGCTATACTTATGTATATATGTACTTGTACAATTGTACATACTAATAAAATATTTCAATCAATAATATTAACGTACAATGGCTCGTGCATTGTTGTTAATGAATTTTATTGATTTTGTTTGACTAATCAAAATAAATTCTATGTCCGTCCGGTGAGAAAATGAAATTGTTAACGAAGCAATAAATACCCATACATACATAGCAAACTGATTAATATCATAATTATACTTTTACACATATTATCATCAGGCCATATGTGACATTGGCAACAAACAATGAACCAATTTAATTAGTTACTTAATTAATATCTTGTATGACGTTTTGTTTTATACATTCGAATGTCGAAAATGGATTAAATCTTTTTTGACCTAATGAAGGAGACGTAAATTCCTAATTTGATACAGAATTTTATAACTGTTACATATGTAACATATAAATTTCTGTGTGTAACATTTATATTTTTTTTTTGCTTTAATAACCGCATGAAGAGCTCCTATCTCCCAAACCATCTCACTTTAAATTAAACCATCATTTTATTAAAATATACTCGTATGTATAGAATTAATGTAACAAATATGGATTTAAAATTCGGGAACATTACGGAACAATATACAAATTCACGGATGAGTTGAGTTGAATGTTATCATTTTCCACCCTTCCACCAAAACAGGTATTATTCAAATTTATGCATTGTGAATTCTATTTTGATGATTGGTGGTGGTATCCTTTTTTTTCCTGATGAATGATTGTATAATATACATATGTATACAATTCAATTGTACGTGCAATAACAGTTCAATGTCCTCAACAACAACAACAACAACAACAAAAAAAGGTGGATATAAACACGTGCCCTATTTCCCATAGGATTTTATTTTTTATTTAAATAATTATTGACATTGTACTTGATTCTAGTTTTTGTAATGTGTGAGTAAATATAAATTTAAAAGTGACTCACCTCTTATGGGTGGATATTTTATGAAAATTAGGATATTATGAATATTAGATGTTTCATGAAGTGTCCTTTTTTCCATAGATATGATGTTGAAGAAAACAAAAGACATATGTATAAAGAAATTTTTGAATTTTTATATGAAATATTTGTGGTCTATGGAAAATTGCTAAGTGCAATTAGAAGAAGGCTGCGGCGAACTTTCAAGTAGCTACATTATGTATATGTAAGTTCGTGTTCGTAAGATTTATTTATTTAGAAAAAAAAATGAAAGCTTGAGTAATCTAGATCCACGTTTAACGATTAAAGTTCAAATAAGAAGAGAAATTCAGACATTTTTGATACCATGTGGTACACCTTCGGTTAGCCTAGGTCAGATTTTATTCAGATCTATTCCATATATTCTAATAAATATTGAAGTGTTCCAACAAATTTATTATCTAAATATAATAATGACTCAGTTCATAAATTATTATATGTAGAAATGTCAAGATTTTTGTATTCATTATTATCTAGTGATAAATAAAAATAACAAATTCTGCAAGGTGTTGGAATATTTTAGGCATCATCTGGCTAAAATTTGTTTTTTTTTTGTCTAAGCTAAGAATAACCAGATAATTGAACTAAACACAAATAAAAAATTAATTTAATATGTTAGTTAGTTTAGTGTTTAGTCCATGCACATAGTTAATCCGTCCCTGATGATCATGACATTTTAACAGGCGCCAAAAATATATGTAATTTTTGCCAAATTTAAAATGTTAATTTTGACAAAATCGTTTTGTATATTTTACATATATGTATGTAGGTATACTTAGACGATGATAATAACAATTAATGAATTGATTTATTTGTCATCGGGTTTTATGTTTGATTTTAGGATTCTTTTTATTATTATCGGAATCATGTTAATTTTTGTTTAGTAGGAACAGTGACGTAGCGTTAATGCTAATATTTCTTAGAAAAATAGGCATTTTGTTAGATCGATATCGATGTTTTGTAAAAACAAAAAAAAAAGATTGGAAATAAAATTTTTCTTGAAACAGGATTATTTATAAGATTTTATAGTAACAATTTCAGAGATACTTTGCATAGATAATAATAAAATCCACGTTCTACATCGCTGTGTGTAGATATTAAAGATTCGTCGATAAAAATAAAAAAATAAATGCATATGGACCACTACAATCTAACACGATAAGAAAATTACGGAAATTTTCGTGTAACACAGTAATTATGCAATAGCCTCATACAACACGGAATTATGTTGAAACCTATCTACCGGCGTATTATAGGAGGAACAAATCATAGTTAGAACATGTGCTATTCTTATTCTGAAACCCTAAAAATTCACGAAACCTAAACAAAAATGTCTAACAAATAACTCAAATAACAATTTTAATTAATCACCTCTATTCAATGTACATACAATAAATTCATCCCCCTAATTTTAAATAATAATCGCTAAATTCTCATTAAATATGCAAATACATGAACCTGTTCGTTGTTGAATGTTCACAAAGTATGTATGACTAATAATAATTATTATTATTATAAGCACAAAGTTCTTAATTTATATACATAGTTTCAGGTAAATAAATATTATAACCACCTCCACCCCACATATACATACATACATACATACATATGAGCAGCCAGTATACATAATATTGAAGTGGGTACATTACGGGAAAAAATTTAAATTTTTGTTCTTCTTCCAATAAATAAAAACCGAAAAGAGCGAGATGTATTTGACATATTCAAGGGTAAAAAACATAAAAGTGCAATGGATTATTATACCATATGTCAGATATTCCACAACCCCATCCATCAAAAGGCTTATAGGTTAGGCCATATCCATATATATCTATTATTATATGTTACACACATATGAGGGTGAATTAAAAAACAATTTAACACGTTAATAGGTCCCATCTCTTATATTTATCATCCCTTAACTTATAATATTCATTCATGTGATAATAATTGATATTTAAAAAAAAAAAAAAAAAAAAAAAAGTTCACCAACTCAAATTTGTCTAAATTGTCCTTTTCAGCTGCACGATGGGATATAGAGGGATATTTAATATTTCCGGTAATGTTCTCACATAATTTATAATGCTTAAATGAAGACATTCAAAAATTAATTAGAATGTCTCGATACAAATTGGGGATCAAGTCGCATCAAAAATGTTTGTGTGCATAAAAGGAAATTACCTTTCATTGCAATGGTAAGCAAAATAAGAAAAAAAATGTATTTTAAAAGTTCATTTTATCGGCGCCAACAAAGTTTGCAAATCTACCACATTTACATAAGTGGATAAAACTAAAACCACCCTTTACCATCAATTTTTTTTTCTATACAATACAATAAATAGATGAATATCATAAACGTTAAAATGTCTACATAGTAGGAAATAATACGAAAGAATTAAATCTTCAATCTTCAATCAAATAATCTTAAATCTATTTGATCTCTATCGAAATCATATGACCTCCTATATAGGTTTTAATTGATATTTAATAGTTTTATTATATCTTTGATATTTATAGTGCTTTGATATTATAAACTTTTCATCCATATTGTTTGCCAAGGTCGTACACAAAAAACACAATGAAAATTAGATCATCAAACACATATCGCGCCATTTATAATTAACGACCAATTTATTGACTTGAAAATTTGCAGTGAACAATTTTAATTGAATGCGATCACACATCATTTGATTTACTTTCATGTATAGACGTACGCGTACTCGAATAGGGGCTGGGGGGGGGCGGTGTTTTGGAGATAATAACTTATATACTTAAGGTTAGGAGTCACAAGAAAGATCACAATTAGGGTTCTCTTTAAATTGTACAATTTTCCTTCGATTGTATTGTATGGGAATATTTTACTCCTTTGACAGGTTTCAATTCTATTCCTGATGACCAGCCAATCAGCAGTCTCGTTCGTTCCAACGCCCACATAGATATACGCTACTGCGACTGTTACATGTAAATTAAAAAAGCATATTTGCAAGTAACCTCTACTAATATATCATCTATAACGTTACCGTACTCGAGAACTTTCTTATAAGAGGCTGCATTCTTTCTTCAATTAATTGATTTATTGCAATCTCGACGTTCGTGTGATGCCAAATTCTGCTACAATGTTGTTTGATTGATTTTAAATATAATTAATGGGTAATTTATATTTTCTTCAGTGTAGTTATTGTTTTTCTTTTTGTGTGTGTGTGCGTGTGTGGCATCCATGACGGGCGATTAAACTGCATTTTATAGGGATCAATAATCATCATCATATTATATTAAAGAGTAATTTTCCCTTTATCAGTGATATAAGATTAAGTGCATGACACTTGAACTTCTTTCCATAAACTCAGAATTGTACTCTGGCTAGAATTAGGTGAGATATTGGAAATATTATCGAAATGGATGCCTTGATTTCGTCACTTTAAGTGGACAAATAGATCAAGGTGTCAATAGTAATAATAGTAAAAATTTATTTATAACGTATAAACAAATAAAAACAAACAATCTATCAGTAGGCATGTACCAACCGATCTTCTCCACCGCATGGAAATTCGAAATATAAAATTATATTATGTAAGCTTCTCAAAAAAAAAAAAAAAAAAAATACCTGATATTTGTGTGTGTGTGTGATTTAGCCGAAAATTATAAATATGCGAGTTAAGAAATAAAAATGTTAATTATTTTTTTGATTATGTTGTCTGATTGAATTTCAGATATTGTTTGTTCTTATTGCTTTTGTATTATTATATTATTTATATAGCATTTCAATGTTCCTAAGGCCCACACAAAACCGTTCACAACAAGTTAACTATATAACCATAAATCAATTCGTAACATCTCTAAACGATTTGTAAGTTTTACACATACCAAAAAATCTATAAATATTATCGATTCCTATAATATTAATAGGGAAAAGTAAATTAATTTAGATTTTTGGTGACCCCGATCTTTCATTAATTATTCCATAATCAATATCGGAGCTTTTTAATTGATTGGCTAATGGTAATTGTAGCATGACTACAGGTAGGTGATAGGATATCAATGATTGTGTCTTTCGATAATTAATTCTGATTTTATATTGGTCATTAATTATCAGTATATCAACGATACTTTTGACCCCTAGCCATATTTGATTTTTAAGTTTTTTTAATTGATTTGTAACTTATACCCATAAGCCCATTGAAATTAATAATATTTTTAATTTTTCCAAAATTTTTAACCAATTTTGAATGTTTTATTTGAATTTCAATTAAAAAAATATTAAATGACGGATTATGACATTTCTAGACTACATACTAATTCTTTATCCGATTTAAAAACTTTAAATACATTTTTGTGTTGGCTATGGTCGAAAAGAAAATAATAGAAAAATTTACAAAAATCTCAGTAAATGAAAAATGGTATGATTTTTTAAAAAATTCCTAATAAAGATTTATACAAAATGAAACAAAAAAATGGGGAACATTTGTAAGGTTTACGTAAAAAGAACACTAGTGCTGCATTTTACCATACAAAAAAGAGATCATCATATACAATTAAAAATTAAAAAGATCGCTGTGCTATTGCTATGTGATTATAAGGATTAATCTCCGCAAAATCTAATAATAAGTTTTGCAAAAATTCCTATATGACAAATCATCATCCAATGTGGGAAAATTTAGAAAATAATTAATTGCTGCTCTTGGATTAAGTGAAAAAGTCACCAAAACAAGTTTTTTTTAATTAATGATCGAAGAACACTTTAAAATGTCTCACCGCGTCCGATTATAAATTTTGACAGATGCACTCTGAATCGATAAATCTGGACACAAAAATCATCTTAAAATTGTTTCAATAATAAATATATTAACAAAAAGACCTCCGTCATCAAATTGTGGATAAAATAAATAAAAATTCATACGAAAATTCTATGGAATATTAATGTCTGAATATCTATCAATCTAATAATAAATAATAAATATGGTGTGGCTGATGGTGGCTCTTTTTTTTTTTTTTATTAAATTATTGCCTTTGCATAAATTTACTTATCATATATGCCTACACTCTGATCATCGATTTCATAAAATATTTCGATTTGGCCAGCCACATCAAGTAGCAATTCATTTATGGATGAAAATTATATATTGGAGCTCACTCTCTCTCTCTCTGTGTGATTGGCGGCGACAACGCACCTAGCAGAATATCCAGGAGCTCAAATCAGAAGCACCAGCGAAACACTACCTATGCTTTAATTATGTAAATTCATTTAATTTTTGTGGAATTTTTCCGATTATAATAAATTTCCTAATAATTTACTGAATAAAAAATCGATAGTCATATATCATGAAATTTGTGTATATCGCGAGATGCATCTGGTGGAAACAGAAAATATTTTTATTCATAATTTTTGTTTTTAATGATAATCCATAAATCGAAATTGATGTTAATTTTTCGGTTTTAAATAAATTGCAATTTTTCGGTCTCTATGCCGCTTTTTTGGATGTGTGGATGGCGCAATAATGTTTCGATCTTTTAAAGTAGATTTTCTGTAATATTTGTGTATGTGTGTGTGTGTACGACTCTGTTTTATAGCCCAATAAAATCGTGTAATTACCCGATTCATATGCAACGAGCTTGAATATTAGTAGGAAATTAATTTTCAGACAAAGTCTAACCAAATTGGTATCTTTGCAGTCGAACATAAATGGCTAATCGATTCAAAATGTGTTTTTTTGTTGTTGTTGTTTTGATTTTGGATATGTCATATCGAATTACCGGACATTGTGGTTGCATTTCTTCCGTTAGTAGTTTAGTAGACACAACCATAACATATTTATGCATTATGCTGATCTTGATAATATCTTAATAGTTATAGAGAGAGAATGATCTATTAAGTAGATAGTCAATTAGTATTGAGATGATATGTTGGACAATAGGCCATTTGTGAGAATTTATGATCCAATCATATTAAAAAAATTTAACATTTAGAGAAAAGAAATCAATAAAAATTTTTGAGATACCTATTATCTTGATCTTTTGCTTTCACATCTTCTTCTTCTTCTTTAATAGCACTACATCTCGATGTGGAATTTGAATTTCTTCAAAATATTCCTTCAAACTGTACGATCCGCTCTCCAATTCCAGTGTGTGCAGGTGTCTCTCCAGGTTATCGCACCGCACCATCTGGATCTTGGGCGTCCCCTTGCCCCGGTACACATTGGAGTGATGGGGTATATTCGTTTTTGCGCTCTATTTTCGTCCATTCGAATTAAATGTCCTGTTCACCTGTTTTTTCTGCTTCTCGTTCAAGTTCACTAACTAAATAGAGGCGGAATCACCGGCATTGATTTGTGTGTTTTTTCTCGATGTTCTCAAGAACGTGTTGAGTTAGAAACTTGAAATGTTCACCTATTCGACTCTCTCCCTCTCTCTCTCATACAAATTTGTTGTGAAAAACGTGTTTCATGAATATAAAACATAAGAGGTTCATCATTTTTTGTCCACCATTAACCCTTATAGGATCCCTCATACAAAATCATTATAAAATGTAAATTACTTTTACTGTTAAACGGAGACTCTGAGCCATTGACGAAATAAAGACCATAATAAACTTAATCTTACCTTGATCTTTGCCTTTGGGATGAACTGTATTTAGCCAGATCTTCTTTATCATCACAGAATTTTTTTTTTCTTATGACACTTGGATTTTTTTTTCAGTTTTTCTGGAAGGAAAATAAAATTAAATTGGAGCATTTTGATTGGTCATAATATTAATTTCATTTTTCTCTTTGTTATTTTTGAGAAGAAGGTTGAGTTTTTTTCTATTGAAAAAACCTTATACCTAAACTACGAAATTTTTGGATTTTAATTTTATTCATAATAGGAATGTCATTTTTTAGTGTCATTTTTGGATAACTACTGAACTATATAATTCGGAGATGTATTAATACAAGGCGCCTCAATAAAGCCACTATACATAAGTGATAAGTACCAGTAAACGATATGAAGATTCAGCAATCAAAACAAATTAGAAATAATTGAAGTCGGGGTAGCAC
This sequence comes from Platyura marginata, assembly GCA_026745375.1. Classification (NCBI taxonomy): domain Eukaryota; kingdom Metazoa; phylum Arthropoda; class Insecta; order Diptera; family Keroplatidae; genus Platyura; species Platyura marginata. The sequence goes on along the minus strand of JANSTT010017049.1, from coordinate 53,801 downwards.
GAAAAAGAAATAAAAAACTGGGGAACAAAACAAATTGATGATCAAACAGAGAGAGAGATTTGTTGTAAATGGTGACCTATGACAACATGGAAAATTTTTATGACCTTCATAATATAAATCCTTCGACGGCGATGGGGGGTTTACACAAAAAAAAAAACTGAAAAAATTTGTTTACTTGCTTGACATAATGAACATCGTTATAATGAACCACTTTAATGTAATTGCGACTGAGAGATAATTACATAACGAACTAAATAGAGAAAAAAATGTCGACACAAAAAAATAAAATCATCATCATCACGTTGTGTGTGTGTTATGTGAGCTACGTACGTACATGTAGGAGAGTAGACGAAAACAATTTTATTGTAAAAAATCCTTGACTTCCTCCAGTTCACGTTCTCTGGCCTGCTGCTGTGCCCACCGTGCTTCCGCTAATTTAACATTTAATCCCCATCGATCATGCGATAAACGTATTCCACATGTTGTTCTTCCTTTATCCCTTGAATCCGACGGATTTTTTCTTAGTGGTCCATTATTTGTTGTTGTTATTGTTGTTCCTTTTGTATCTGAGCGAGGATGTCGTTTCTGTGCTGGACACAATTTACCACCCGGCGGAAAAGGTGGTTCTCGTATGTATTTCTTAAGACAGCCCTGATGATAGATGTGACCGCAAAAAACACGTTCAATATAGTCATCTTGCGTGTCATTGGTCACAATAAAATCGGGATTTTCTGGCAAACAGCATTGCTTGCAAATCGGACACATTTCTATGTAGAAATCTTTAGTTGCTTCTACCAGAAATCCAAGAGCTTTGTATAAACTTGGCTTTGGCTGAAATGGTTTATCATTTAATTGAACTCTTATTGGTGCTTCAACACATTGTCTGGCTAACTCTTTGGCTTGTCCATTCAGAAACCGTACCAACACTATCGGTAAATTACTATCATGATTACTCCATCTGCAACATGAGGCATTTTTTAGAGATCATTTCAATATTAAATACACTTTAAAATTACGTCACAGAAGTCAATGGATAATCATCAGGAATGAGAATTTTCACTTTAAAATAATATTTGCCACCTTTAGCTACTAACAGGACACCGGAAGATTTTTGTCGTAGCTTTAATTCACCTCCAGTATTACGAAGTATTTGCTTAACACTAGCAATTTCATCATAAGCAACACATAGTGGATTTTCTTTAAGATAATTCGAAAGAAATTTCAGAACTTCCATTGTTTGTGGTTTCCCCAAAAACTCTCGGGCTTTTTGCTCACACAGTGTCGTTAAACCATCAAGTAATTTGGAACTTAACGTTCTGCTCTTCAATTCCACCAGAATGTTGTGCATCGGATAGTTTTCCGGAAATCTTAAACATATTACAATTTGTCTAGAGGCTGTTTGCTTGAGTTCAATACGTATCTTAAAAATTAAAAATTTGAATCAAGAAAAATTGTTTTTTTTTTCTGTAGAATTTATCAACAAAATTATTGTCGGCAGACTAAAAATTATAATTACCAAGGTATTTATGCAGGTTATCAGTTTTGAGTGTTCAATCGTGTTGTGGCATAACTTAGAGACTTCTTCCACTTCAAAATCACATAAACTCATAGTTTTTTAATGTATTATTTGCTGTTTTATTTAATTTTTTTAGTGAAAATTATAAGAATTTTTCATGTCATTTTTGACAGTGGTATTACAATATTGTAGTAGATAGTCGTGTAAAGAAAGTAAAATATTTTATGGCGTGTTTTCCATAGATAAATAAAATAGACTTTTTATTGAAGGTTTATAATTAATAGTACAAATCAATTCTATATGATCGCGTCTTTTGCACATTACAATATAGAATGTGATGAGTTTTATTTATAATATAGTGAATTTGTATTGTCACTATACATTTTCGAACGGAATCCCAAACTGTCATTTAATTTTGTTCAAATTAGACAACGACGTCTGTAAATCTAGCGAAATTTATAGAGGCAAAGTTCTTGAAGTAATTTGTAATTAAAGAGCGGGAAAAGCGTTTTATTGGTAAATAAATGAATAATATTCGCAGTTTTTTTAATAAAAGCAATAAAATATTGCTGAAAATTATTATTTGTTGTTAGTATTAAATACTTAAGGCTTTGGTTAAGAGTATCTGTTACTTTTACACTGGTACTCAAAACTGTACATCATTACCGTACTGTCATGTCATTTGAGTGATTTGAGTCGACCCGACAACGTAGGCAACCAAATGGTTGGTGTTCTCTCTTGGGATGTCTACAAATTGTGCCGTGTAAAAATACAGAAGTGAAAAATTAAATGTTTTGTTTCATTACGAATAAATCGAAAATACGGTTTTTTCCTGGATATCAAGTCCAGAGAGCCACCGAATCTGTGATATTTCAATTAAAAAAAAGGAAAATTTTTATTCGATGCTGATTATACTCCGCTCTGGCTTTGTACAAACACAATGGCAATTACTTCGTAAGGTTCAGGTTTTTTTTTCATCTTTTGGATTCGTTTTTGATTAAGAAACAATTACCTGTGTGTTGTGAAAATAGATATTTTTTTTCCTAGTAAGTAGAATTGTGTAGAATAACAGTGAACTCTATAATTTGTTAAGGACGACAATATTTTAAGAGTTGACTTGTGCGTGTGGCTCCAATGTCGATTAAACCAATTTCTTAACTTCGATAGCCCTATTGTAATCAATCACTAAATAACAGCAAAACGTCTTACGATTAGTTCACATATACAACACGCAGTCCCAAATTAGGCCAGATAGCTGTGTGCCTTCGGAAGCAAATCATGTTATCTCCTCTGAACCGTTCAGCAACAACAACAACAAAAACAACAACAACAACAACAGCAACAAAAGCAGCAACAGCAGCAGCAGTAAGCCAGCTGCTCAGTTCACCTTAATTTATTATTATTTATTTATATTTAGTGTGTTGTTGTGCTAAATAAATAAAATTTTATGAGAAAATTATGTGTGCAATTTGGGCCATCGGTTCTGTTTGGTGATCATCATCTCATATACACGGATTTGTTATTATTTATTACTTCTATTATTATTGATTTTAATTTGTGCTGTGGAAGCATCCAGATTCATCATTTTTTTCATCAGCCTATTGGACATTTTGAAGGAGAACATTTTTATTGGTAAGTTTTTAATCAAACACCTAAATGTGGGTGTATCTTCTATCTTAACTTAACTATTAATAATCAAAACAATATTCATTCGTTCATCTTCTTCATCTAAGAATTTACAATAATCTTGACCTTTCCAATTGACTTTCTGTTAGAGGTTATGTACATTTGATGTGTCTGATGTCGTCCTTCCACAAAGCATTTTTATCCGCGATGGTAGGGAATGTGAAAGAAACCATTTTTGTCAACATCAATGCGCTTGTGTCGGATCGGAAAAGGGATAAGAAAACGAAAAGGAATTTCTATCTATAAATACACTGTGGTTGTATATTTTCGGTTACCCAGTGCTTGAAGAACTGTAAATACATTTTTAGTTAATTATCATGAAATGGTGTAAATTCGATTGTGGAATGTTATGTCATTTGGTATTTGTAGAATTTTCTAAAAGAATTTTCGTTAAGACAACTTTGGTTCATTTTTCTTGTCTTTTTTTCAATATATTTTTATGTAAATACTTCTAAAAACTTAAGGAGTCAATAAGTAACTAGATACCTGTCATTGAATCTCTAGTGGCTTAAGTACCTGAATATTTAAACCCTTTCTCTATATTGTCGAGAATGATGGGAGTATAAGAAAAACAATAAAACTTCTCATTTCCTATCTATCTATCTTAGGATAGAATTCTTGAAAGAGACAAAAACCGAATCTTTAAAAGGAAAGTACGAAAAAATATTCTTCTATCAAAAATGTTACTTTTCATAAATCATTATTCCAAAGTCAGCCCAAAAAGATTTTAAAATCATAATCTTTCGCCATGATTCTGAATCATTTTTCCATCTTTTCCAAATCTACAGTTGATTTTGTTAACGTTGTAGGCTCTAGCCTCAATATGTCATACCCGAAAATCCACTAGCAGTTTCCTTGTTTTATTCATGCAGTGTCCACGATTTTCGATTCGATTCGATAGTTTCCTGTTTTAGTTTGTACAGTCTATTGACTCTCGACACTGAGGCACATTTGCCTAAATCTTCTTAATACCTTCTTTCTTTCTTACTTACAGATTCCATTATGGTATGGGCTGTCAAGCTCAAAATGCTATTATCAAATAGGAAACAAATTCAATTGTCAATTTTAGAGGAACACTCCGACTAAAAAAACGGAATTACATCTAATCATTTAGAATTCTATGCACAAAGATTAAGGCTGCAATAAGGACAATGAAATGGCCATTTAGTTTCGGGAAGAGCTTGGAGATCTTTGGTAGTAGTATCATATACGCAAATCGACTGCAAATTGCGTGACCTCAGCGATAGTTATCTTATTGATAGAAAAGTCCAAGATATTATTATATGAAGGGTTCATATTTGTTATTAGATACGTAAGTCTTGCTTGGAGCCTATTAATTAATTTTGTTTTTAATTTTAGAGATTTTACTAAAAACTTTTGAGACAATTTTGAGTTCTTTGAGGATCTTTGAAGAAATTAACACATTTCTAGAAAAACTGCATTAGAAAAATCCATATCGACTAGTATACGAATGGAAAGTCCTATCCAAGGTTTCCGAATATCTCTCTAAAACTCGATGATGATGATGATGATGATGATGATGCATACATTAGCCGTTACATAAATTCCAAATAGACAATATACCACATTAATCCATTAATCTGTACAGAAACTTGATCCGAACGATGTCTTCAAATGTAGCTGTATGTATGTAGAGGTACCTCTTAGTATTAGGTAGGTAGGCCTTTACCAAAAAATATCTCTTAACATAAAAGTTGATCGAATTTTCTATGTTGTCTCTTCGCGTTATTGTTGTTGCTGTTGTTGTTGTAGGCATTTTGGTAATAAATAAATGGTAATAATAACTGTGTGCGAAATTCATACGAATGTTTTGACTACTAAATAGGCCAATGACCAGATTTTGGAATAGTTCAAACCTCTCGAATGTAATACAAATAAAAAATTTCAATTTATCAAGAGCCATATTAGTAAGTGAGTATGTGAAAATGAAGTATTATAGAGAAGGAGGAGTAGTAATAGTAGTAGGGATAGAGTATTATCATTATATTATTATTAAATCAAACAAGTGTGGCTGTTAGAAGAAAACTGAGCGACTTCTTGCGGTCGTGCTGCTGTTGATCTCCGTTTTGTTGTTGACTAATATTTGAATAATCATTTTTTTTTTTGATGTTAAATCATTGCTCATGAGATTTTAGATTTTTTGTTTATTTATTTGATACATAACCGAGAGGATTGGCTCATGGAAATATGTTTGAAATGAAATGAGGCTAGGTTGAATAGGTCGTCGTTGCCCCGCATTGAGTCGTGAGTGTTGAAACATTAGTAAGGTTTTGTTAGGTTTTTGAATGTATTGTAGTTGTTGTGTAGGTATTTTTTCGATTATGCCCTAAAAATCATAAATTAATTTAAGTCCATAAGATTATTACTTTTGTCATCTGTTGGTTTGTTTTTGGTTCTTGAATTGGTTTTTCTAGTTTTCTGAAGTGTGTTTCTGATACCATATCATTTTCATTTATTATCATTATTTACATAATTTGATAATCTTGATATACTGAAAGTCCTATAGATTTAGTGAAAATCATTAAAGGTAGAGAGGGGAGAGGATTTGGGTAAAATAATATGTTGTATGTAACATACTCCATTCCTTCTTCCTTTAGACTTGACTATATATATTTTCAACTGCTTCTTTATCACGGACTGTCTGGTTTATATAAGGTGAACTTTGTCAGTTCCCGTGGGAATCTTTTTTTCTATATTATTGTCAATTGTCGGTGACTTTTTGTTTGATGTTGCCGCCGATTAATAACCTTTGTCGGCTATTCTGAATTGGGAAGTTGGTGTGAAACGGTGTTCACAAAATATATTCTTATGTGCCGGTGTACAAGGGAATTATTTTATTGGAATGTGGTGAGAACCTTGTTTTTGGGGTTTTTTTTTGGCGGTATGATAGGCATCCAGTCGTAGTTTCTATTTAGTCCAACATCCAATATAATACATATTTATAGTGCTCTGTGAAGAGTTTACGTTAAGTCGGGCTAGAGATCATAGATCTGAGTTGTGTTTTCTTTACCATGTCACATGTCGTTTATTTTGTCATTTCGGTGATATTGAATCTCTCATTCTAATTGTGGTTCTAAATTGATAATTAATGGATGAAAATAGTTCAGACTTAATTTACATTTTTAATGTAATAAGCATAAACTACATTTTAATGTGCATTGAATTGTAACCATAAATATGCCATTGTCCTCTAGCCATGCTCCAGTGGTCTCTTTTTTCTCTCTCTACTATATATACTTACATCCATACATGCATGCATACATATAGGTACTGTGTGGTATCAGAAAGCCCCACATACTTAATATGTTTATGTAGATATGTTGTATATGCATACCTATCCATATCCATACGATATAAAGTACAATTATTATTATAATCTCCTCTGTACGTACTTAATTTTGTAACCATTTCGCATACAAATAAACCGCGACGAACAGGTAGGTTGGAAATAAGACCGAATGTTTTGTGTTGTGTACCTACATGCAACGGCTATAATACTCACCATTGAATTATCGCCATTATTTGCCGTACTGACCTTATTTCAGAGATTTTTTTTTTTTTTTTCGTTTCATTCGTTACTTTATGAAATGTGAAAATGTGAACAGGATTTTGGTTAATTATTGTCAGTTTTTGTGTTGGATGATGTCAACAGAGCATGAATAATAAAAAAAAGAGCCTACACACATACAATTTAAATAGAATTTATGATTTTTTTGAAAAAAACATAATTGCTTAATGCAAACATGTAACTTTTGCTTCAATTAAAATTTAACATAATTTTTTGAGATGAACATTCAACTGTTCCAAAGAATTTGTTAAGAATCTTCATGGGAATCTCTTAATTTATGTTTGTTCCTATCGTTTTTTGTTATTGTTGTTACTTATATATACTTAATTATTCAGATCATCTGAAAATATTTGGATGACTCCTTGGCAGTTCACAGAAATTCTAATGAGACAAAGAACAGTAGTAATTGTAATCTTTGTTAGAAAGAACTGACTGATGATCTAGAGTTCTATGTTGTTCTATGTTGTTCCAGTTTCTTAGAGGAAATTTGATATTACAATTAATTCAAATGGAATTTTTAACACTGTTTTTTTCAGATTGTCCAATGAAATTCTAATACGGAATTCTCGGCGAATTACATGTGGAAATGTGAGATCCGTCAGCAATTTAGTTTTACTTAAACCTACCCGTGAGACAGTAAGCTACTTTGAGCGAATACTTGATTTCTGAGACAGATGATTGACTAATTTGATGCATTAATTAGATGCTAGATCGAGCATGGATGTTTTAACATAAAACATATTGATTTCTGGAGTGGGAGGTCCGTCGTTCAAGATCGACCGGGGGGATAAAACATGAAATGTTTTTCTCTGGTATGTTGATTTGAATCTGAGGCCGGTGTGGTTGAATTGCACTTAAAAACCCGTCTAAAAAATGACATTATCTCAAAAATGGTGGTGAAATAGAGAGCATTTGTAAGGTTTCCGTAAAAAGAACACCTCAAGTAGTACGTCTATACAAAAAAGAGATCTTCATATCAATTGAGATAAATGTACAGCACAGACTGTAAGTACCAGCCTCTCGCAAAATCTAATCAAATAGTGGTCTTTTTCTTTTCATCAATGGATCCAGACCTGAGATTCTTTTGACTATTTCATAGCTGAACTTTATTATTTCGAAATTTCTATATAGAGACGTATCTTTAAATTGGTATTTTTTTTTGTTATGTTTACGGACACTGACACATGAGTATGGGTCTAGTTAATTCGTTTTCGATATGGATAGATTAGATGTGCCCAATTATACACCCACTGGAATCCACTAATTTTACAAAAGTAGCAACCGGCGCTACAATAAAACTGAATACCCTACCTATATGGATGTATGTGTGTCGTTATAATTATAATTGTAATATATATCTATCTCTGTTATGCACATATGTATGTATGTATGTATGTAATGTAATGTAAGAAAATAACTAAGTGTATATGTACTCAATTTTATAATATTCAATATTGTGGTGACGTCGATCAAGATTTGAAAGTTTTGCAAAGAGTTTCATTGCATTACTTATTCCGTACTTTAATATATTTTACTTACCTATACTCTGCTGGCTGATGGTTATGAGCTCGGAAATATAGGTCGGAATGTCTGTTGGAATTATACAGTTATCATATGGTTTTTCTCAGATAGAAATCAACACTGAACACAAGAGAACCTACCTATATCGAAATGCATTTCGTTTGTAGCTTGTGAGGTGTTTTTGTTTTTTTTTTTTCGTCTTTTCTTTAAATTTGTTGATCTCGCGCGCGGTATTTAAATATATTTCGGTGGTTTTTTTTTCCTTGTTTGAATATCTAAAAATTAATATGATTTGTGAAGAATTAATGAGGTATTAAGTTGGTTTTTTTGATTTCTTATTATAGAAATAATAGTAGAGTAGAGATAGAGGAGTTGTGTGTGTGTTTTTATTGAGAAACTAACAGGTTTTAATACTTCTCTTTAAGTTTTTTTTTCTTCTTCTCCTCTACGCGATCTATTATGGTGTGTAATATTGAATGAAAGTTTTTTTTTTTTTGTATTGCCAAATATAAGTTTTTTGTTGTTGTTGTTGCTATTTTTGTTTTGTAATAAAATTATAGTAATTTTTTTTTCGTTGATTGTTTATTTATTCTATATGCGCTTTTGGAGGTTTTATTGCATTATAGTTGATGCCGTTCAAATATCGCGCTCAGTCTGGTGATATATTAAGAAAAAAAACCCGAATTAAGTATATCTGGGTAGGATTAGCTTAGAAAACAAAAAAAAGTGTGTGTCCTGAATTGTGCAACCATTCGTAAAACTTGTAGTAATAGTTAAGTAATAATTTTAATGTGCATTTCAAGTTTTTAGTTTTTTTTTTGTGTGTGTGTAGGTTATGTTTAAGTTGATATTTAGTAGTTAACAGAGGAGAAAGATTTAATGGATTTAAATACAAAAAAGAGGTAGTTAAGTATTTATATTATCTGTGACCTTTAACTCCAAGTAGAATCACTTACACATTATGTCATTTGAGGATATATAGTGTCTTCAGAATTCATCTAACAAGTACTTCACTGATTCCTGGTTCGGCGTATATACTCACTCAACCTCAGCATCATTTCTATTATTTTTAACCTTTTTTATCCTCGAAATCCTATTATTATTAATGAAAACCTATAAATATGATTCGATTGTTCAGTAACATTTTCAAAATTCACATTCAGTCAATCGAAAATTAGAAAGGAAACATAACTTTAGTTTGACCAATATGATTGCACAAAAAAATCTTACTTATTTGGATTGTTTTCATTTCTACTAAAACTAAGGATCATTAGGGCAAAAATATGAATTAAATTTGATTGAATAAAATGAATAAAATTAACATTTCCTACATATTCCTTTAATTATTCCAGGTTGAAATCAAAATGACCTCTAGTAAAAGTTCTAATCCAAAGAACAATCGCAAGTACAAATTGTTCTTGTTATCAATAAAATATTTTAAGAATTAAGAATGTAATTTGATATAACCTTTTTAAAATGAATATGAATTACCATTTGTTGTTTAGTCTCTTTGTTTAGTTCTACGTAAATCCAAGTTTAAGTCATTGATTCTATAGAAAAAGATTTTGTTTATTTTGAGTGTGTAATTGCTTCCACAATGTGCTCAAAACAGAACTATTTTAATTTAGTAATTTTCCGTTTTTCAGACCTCGTCGAAAAATTCATCTTATCCACCAAATGTCTGGTGAACCAGATTCGGGCACAGGACCTGGGGGCTCTGGTATCATCTTGGAGCCCCCACTAAACAACAATAACAACGAAGACAATGATTGTGATTTAGAAAAAGTAACTGCCTCCTCGAATACAAATTACGATTTAAATGATACGAGTATTGTATTGAAATGTGATCGATGTGATAATTTTGAAACAATATCCCGAGCATTGTTGCTTGTCCATGTGGCTACATGCGTTGGCGGTGGTGCAATAAAACAGGATGTAAACGAAACCGAAACCGATCAACAAACAACGGCCGATGCCAATAAACAACAGCATCATAGAAAATTATTTGAATGTGATGTGTGCAATATGAAATTTTCCAATGGAGCCAATATGCGACGACATAAAATGCGTCATACTGGTGTGAAACCTTACGAATGTCGAATATGCCAGAAACGATTTTTTCGCAAAGATCACTTAGCCGAACATTTTACGACACACACAAAAACATTGCCGTATCATTGTCCGATATGTAATCGAGGCTTTCAACGACAAATTGCGATGCGTGCTCATTTTCAAAATGAGCATGTCGGGCAACATGAACTGGTGAAAACATGTCCATTGTGTAGCTATCGAGCGGGTACAATGAAATCATTGCGTGTTCATTTTTTCAACAGACATGGCATTGATTTGGATAATCCGGGCCCGAATGCTCCATCTTCATTATTATTAGCCCTTGATCAACAAAATACTGGGAGTTATATGCCCAATATGGCCGGAGCTGTTGCTGCCGCTGCTGCAGCAGCGGCGGCTGCTGGACAACAACCCACTTATAGTGATAGTGGTGATTCATTGCGATCGGCAGACAATGGTACACCACCAATGCATTTTTTAACTCCTCATGTGGAAATATCCATGGCCGATGATAGTTTTAAGGTAACATTTACTATAATGAGTATAAATTTTTAAGTTTTTTTTATATTGGTTGATGATTAGACGGAACCTGGCCATCCAAATGTTAGCTCGGCTATAGAAATACAACCATGTACAATAAATCGACCAAATGGAGGATCACCGGCATCACCACATTCAGCTGATTCTAATTCAAATGCACCGACAAGTTCGCAATCACTCATTGGTAGTGTTTTACAAAATTCTCGCCATCTCTTGGTGGATGGTCAAATAACACCGTCCATTAGTTTAATACCAATAAAACAGGTGGGATTGTTGTTGTGTTGAATAATTGCAGGAAATATATCATTTTTATGTTTTATCACAGGAACCTTCCAATGATGATTATAATGATTCATCGAAAGCACGTCCAAATATCGAACAACCTCAAGCATCACCAAATCCAAATGTAACAAATTCAGCAGCTGAAAGTCCGGCACCATCATCATCACTAACGTCATTAATTAAAGTAACTTAAAGTCTACTTGCACTGTACTTTGTAAACATTCTACATTACATTTTTCGATTAAATTTCCAGATTTCGCCCCTTAAGTCATTGTTACGCGAGGATCTAAAACGTCGTATATCAGCTCGTGCCAGTAGTCGAGCAACACGCAATCATCACTTAGGAAATAATTCAATAACCGTAACAGCCGAAACATCACCACCAATTGTAGCAACTACATCGAATGGAGCCATCACATCAACTGGTCCTGAAACAGAAATCATTCCAACATCACGACGACGTATGCTTCAGTGTTTATTTTGTGGCATTGAATTTCCCGATCAGACATTGTACTTTCTGCATAAAGGATGTCACAGCGAAAGTAATCCGTGGAAATGTAACATATGCGGAGAACAACTTAACAATGTCTATGAATTTAATTCACATTTATTGAGTAAGAGTCATCAGTAGTATAATTATGGTAGTATAAAAAATAGTCTAATTTTAAGGTAGGTAATTTTTTTTTTACATTCCGCGACAACTCATAGAATATTTAAAAAATATATTTATAGAGAGAGAAATATGGTTGGTGTTTCACACACACAAAAAAAAAAGAAAACACAAAAAAGACTTATTAGTATATTTTACCGGAAGATATTTTTTTCGTAAGTTTTTGTAGATAAGATGTTCATTTTGTAATTACATTTTTCTGTACTTTGAAATTTGTCCATTTGGGCGTTTTATTGCTTTACGTTTCAACTGAATTTATGAGAGGAAGGAATAGGACCCATTAAAAACCATCTTGTGTTGTATCATGAGAAAAATTGTATTTAATAGAACAATAGTTCAAAGTAGTCGTAGACAAAATTTCCATAGGAAAGATATGACTCGGCCTGTAAGGTCATAGAAGATTGTTACGCCATTTTCAATGATTTGCAGAAAGCGGAACGTGCAAATTCTACGTCTATTTTGCTGCGCGAATTACACCATAGATGGTGTTGCTTTTTGCTTGCCGCAGCAGATTTGATGAAAATCAAAAAATTTAATTTTTGTGGGCATCTGTTTGTTTGCTCGACAAGCAGATTCGATCGTGGATGGCGTTACAGCGCGAGTAACGCAAAGAATTTAGGTCTTCTTTTCAGTTTTTGTAGAATTCCGGTGTAATAATAAAAATGTCTGGAAGCCAACAATTTTGGCATTTTTTTAAATTTATAATTTATATTTTTTTTTAAATTTTGTAAAAAAATTCACAGTAACAGTCACAGTAACAAAAAAATTTAAGTGAATCTTTCATAGAATCCAACAATTTTTTATAATATTTACAAAATGATTTCTTATCTAACACAACCTACAAAATGACCAATACAACAAAAATTATTATAATGAGGCTATTGATTGATTAACAAAAAAAAAAAAACCAAAACAAAATAGAAAAAATAGCAAAATTAATTTTTTTTTGTTTTTTAAAAAATTTATTTATCAACGTGATACACCACCATCAACCCTACAAATAATTAAAAAGAAAAAAAAAACAATTTGTTGTACTTAACATTACCAATTTTAGTAGATCTATAGTGTTTTTAAATAATAGAGAGAAAAGCAATTTTTGTGTATTTTTCTAAGTAGTTATGAGATACAAAAAAAAATAGTACACATAGATAATAATGTATGTGTTCTTTAAAAAAAAAAGAACAAAGTATTTTTAAACAGAAACAAGACAAAATTAAACAAAGAAACCCACAAACAAAAAAGTAGTGCAAAGCTAGAAATTTGTCTTTTTTTAAAAAAAAAAAAATAATCAAAGATTTTCCGTCCATTATGGTTATGATTTTCTTCTTTTTTTTGTAAGAGAAAAAAAAGAACACAAAGCTATTATTTTTGGTTAAGGGTTGTACAGTATTTATTGTTGATTTATATCATTAAAAAAAAAAAAAAAGAATATATATAAAGATATATATTTATTGTTAGACCGTAGCTACACTACTACATAATATTTATTTATTGTTATGTTTAAATAATGAAATATTTTTGTATATAAAAAATAGTAAAATAATTTATTTTTGTACAAAATGTAATGAATGAAACAAAATACGGAAAGCAAATTAGTTGTATCGAAATAATTTTGAAAAAACATTTTTTTCAAAAATTAATTTCGGGTTGTGATTTTTGTTTTTTTCAAATTTGTTTTTTTGTTTTTTTTTTTGTTAAATCAGAGATGAAAGTTATTTCACAATTTTTTTAGAAATTCTAATAAATTGCAAAAACGCCAAAGTAACAAAATATAGTAATGGTTAAAATGATATCAGAAACAATTCTTTAATTGGTAAAAATATGATAATTTAGTGTTCAAATGGTATTTTCATGACATAATTGGACTAACTCATTGTCGAAGTTTTGATTATCTAAAATGAATTTAAAAGAAATCATTAATCAGCATTACAACAAATTTTTTCAATTATTATTTAATATTTCTCAAGAAAGTGCTGTAAAATAATCCGATTTAACTCATTAAATAACTACCAAAATAATTTATGAAACATATTTTAGTTTTTTTTCTTAAAAATTCAACATTTTAAGTTTAAAAAAAAAAATGTTTTTCAAAAACTATTCTATTGGGTTATTCAAAACAAATTTTGAAAAATGAAATCATCCACCAAAATGCTTTTGTAGTTAATAAAAAATAAAAAAAAAATGCGCCCATTCAAACGAAATAAAAAAATATTTTAGAAATACAAAATACAAATTAAAAATTAAAAAAAAAAAAAAACTATTAAAAATAGTTTCACCTATATTTATAGAATACTGTGAGAGTAGTAGTTTATGTTATAGCTCAAAAAAAAAAAAAATATTTAGTGCAATGTTAGTAAAGACAACAACAACAAAAAAAAGGTTTAATTAAAAATAGAAAATTTCGTTACAAAATGAGGTGCCTTTTGAAAAATGAAATATTTTTTCAAGAAATGAGTAGTAGAAACAAAATAAAAACAGAGAAAATAATATTTTTAATTAAAAATGCCTATGCTTTTGAGAAATAAAAAGAAACTAAAGTAAAAAAAAAAACAAAAAAAAAAACATTTAATATTAAATATTGTGGGCCTTATTAAAAAATGAATATAAAAAATATATATAGTTAAAAAATAAAATAAAGAAAAAAGACAGACATTTCAGTACATTCCATCTTTGTGATGTCAACAAATAATTATATTTAAACAAAAAAAAAAAAAAAAAATTGGTGATGGATTTAACATTATTTTTAAATAAATCTGTAATTTAAGAAATGTCGTGTTTTATTTTTAAAATTAAAAATTCTTAACATAATTCTTAAGACTTCTTACAACATCACAAATTTGAATAACGATGGCAAAAAGATCATCAACATAATGCCAATTGCTTCATAATAAATAATTTTAATAAAACGAAGACACCTCTGTCTCTGTTTAAGGTCTGACATATAATTTTCAAGATTATTATTTTAAAATTATCGTAAACACACCGTACAATAAGAAACCATACAAAACAATGACTACTAAACCAATACATCAAACAACTTCTGAAGAAATAACGCTCAAAAAACGTGGCTACAAATTGTTATCGAAAATTGGCGAAGGTTCATATGCAAAAGTATGATGCGAAGATTAAAAAAATTCCATAATTAATTATTATTGAAATTTCTAGGTTTATGTTGGCGAATATCAAGCATCAACCGATAGTGCACCATACAAATTAGCCTGTAAAGTTATTGATACGAAAAATGTGACCAAAAATTTTGTTAGCAAATTTCTTCCCAGAGAATTGAATGTTTTGGTGAAAATTAATCATCCGCACATAATACACATTCACAGTATTTTCCAGAGACGGAATAAATACTATATATTCATGAGGTTAGTAAATGTATGCACCTTGAGCAATTGATAACGATAAATTGTCTTCAGTGGCTTCAGTCTTCTTGGAATTTTCTACAATTTACTACAAATATTTTCAGATATGCTGAAGGTGGCGATTTGCTAGATTTTATTATCAAATTTGGTACCATTGTCGAACCGCAAGCCCGTTTCTGGGTACGACAAATTGGTTTGGCTATTCAATATCTGCACAAAATGCAAATTGCTCATCGTGATTTGAAATGCGAAAATATTTTGGTAACAGAAAATCACAATGTAAAATTGTGTGATTTTGGATTTGCACGGTAGGCACAATTTAAGATGAAAGAAGTTTTATTTATAAATTTTTCTTATCTCCCAAGATATGTTATTGATGATACAAAGAAGCCTATACTAAGCGAAACATTTTGTGGATCTCTATCATATGCAGCACCAGAAATTCTTAAAGGAATATTGTATGATCCAAAAATAGCTGATATGTGGGCATTTGGTGTTATGATATTTACTATGCTCAACAAAGCAATGCCATTTGATGATACCCACGTTACGGTAAGAATGCATTTAAAAAAAAAAAATTATTATTAAAAAAGTCTCATTAGTTTTTATCCAGAATCTTTATAGTAATCAAATAAATAAAAGATGGAAATTTCGCAATAGGATTGTTGACAAACTGTCGGTAGAAGTTAAGCGGTTAGTAAAACAATTACTGGAACCAGATGTGACTAAGCGGCATAATGTTGAAGGTGTTCTCAATAGTTCATGGATTTCGATGGATTCACGATTAAAATGTGAGTTTTTTAATATTTTTGTTTTAATTTATAATTAGAATAAGATTCGGTTTTCTGATGATAACATTCGGACACATCCTATTATAATTCTGACGGTATCACAGTTCTAGATTTAGATTTTACTTATTACCGGTTACATTTATATGTGTTATATTATAGCTCTCAATCTATATGAATTGTCAGCCCTAACTGCTGCCAGTAAAGCACATAAATCAGTAACATCTAATAATACAGCTGTTAATAAAGAAATTACTCAAGAACCGCCACAAAATGTTAGCGTAAGCATATTGAAGGAGGTTAATGAATCAGAAAATCATCAAAATGTTGTTCACCATCAATCAATCGATAATACAGAAATTTTAGGTAAAGACAGTAAGGCAACCGATTGTGAAGGGCCTGTAAAAACTGATGAACATGAAAATTTAAATGTTTCGTAAATTTAAATTTGTTGTAAAAAAAAGTTCGAAAATTTGAAAAAAAAAACCAAATTTCTTGAAATTATTCGTAATTACTCAAATTAGTTACTTTTACACAAAAAAACTCTTTTGATTTGATCGTTATAATTTGTTGAACTCTACTGTCGCAATTCGAATACTACAGTAGTCTATAGTGCTGTAGTTCGTTTCATGGGCGTGGCGGCTCCTTTTTAAATAAAAGAGTTGGGTGCAATTACAATTTTTAGTCATTTAATAATTACAAAATCAAATTTAAATTAAAAAATATCCATTCATCACTAATATTCAGTCAATACCATTACGTTGAAATGAAACTACCAAAAACGTAAATGATTAACAAAATTATTTACGTCAGATTTAATTTCTCTGCCAATATGTTTTGTTGTATCGACAACATCATGGCCAAAATGTTCTAAGCCTTTTTCGATTTTTTTAATTGTTGTGTCAACTTCCTTTATTTCGTTATTTATTTTTGTGGTATTGGCATTTACGGCAATGTTTGAGTTTTGAATTTGAATATTACCGTAACAACCGGTACATTGAGACACGCTGCCAAATTTATTTGCTGTAATATAATTACTAACGGATTGTCCTGGATATGGATTTGGTACAGTTGTAATATTTTGGAATATCGAATTACCTGAAATAATATATAAATTATGTACTAGATTAGTTGAATATTGTAGAAAAATGAGAAATTTACCATTTTCCGCTGAACATATCTTTGTTGTAGTAACCCATGTATTTACATTGGGTGGTGATGATACTTCTTTAACAGTACATCTAAACGCTGTACTGGGACATATAATTCGAGCGCAATTAATTACACCTACAAATGAATTTTGTTATTGGTTTTACTCGTATGTGAATTGTTTTTATTGTTCAACCATTTGATATGATAACGGTATTTCCGTCGCCCCCACTAGAATATACTACGTTTCCTCCAGTTCCTCCGTAGTTTAATAAAACAGGATCGGTTAGTACCAAAAATATGTGTGCACTCAGAATAATTGCAATGACACTGCTTCGGAACATATTTCTAGTAAATTTGTAAAAATTATTTTTGTGGTTTTTGAATTTTTAAAAATGAAATATATGACAATGAAATCACACGTAAAATTACAGATAATCTATGTACTACTACTATTAATGTTTTTTATAGGGAAAAAAATCATCAACAAAGTATTTATTTAGCTGTTATCAATTAATAATATTCATACGTGGTGTGAGTTACGAAACTTTTATTCTAGAAAATGTATTGTTAACATTCATCATTGTTAGCTTAGAAGCCTTGAACATCTACTTAGAAATCACTTAGTACTCACCGATTTAAAAATTAATTATTACCAAATACTCAACTAAAATTTGTTTTAAAGTTTTTACTCCAACCAGAGATTAAGCCACTCTTCTTTGTATCGTTTAAAATGAATCTATATGTAAGACACTTCGGTATTTTTTTTGGATCTGCGACTTATATACTTTTCAACTTATTTCAATATTTGTTTTTGTTTTTTTAATGGTAATTCGATTATTTTGTTGTTTTTGTTTGTTAGTTAATACCTAACAAAGTAAAAAAAAACATTATTTCTATGACTAATTTAGTATACACACTAAATGACTAAAACAATGCTCCAAATAGGTATAAATTATAGTTCAATTAATTCTTTGATGAAATCTTTATAGGGAATGCCTAAATATACAAAATATATACCTACTCAATATTGGTCGGTTATTAACTAATTAGTTAGCCTATTTGTCAAACAACTGGCACTTCAATTGCTAGTCATTTTGTCATATAATTGGTTCAAAGTACTTTTAACAGTGGGAAGTGTATTTCTTAGAGTCTCAGAATGGTCGTGACAACAAAAATGTTTTGATGTTATGTTGAGATCCTGAGGGCTTGAAAACGATACGAGGATATTTGGGTTGTTTATCTTTTTTTTCAACTCTTTGGCAATACCATCATCATAATTTCGCTTGCTAAATTACTATCGAATACGCCTCCAAACTTAAAACAATGGGGGCTTTGACATTTGGTGAATTGTTTGTAATGGAAGTGCTTATAGAAACAATACGCCTAAGCGACTATCGTTTTCAAGAGTATGCACTCGAATGGTACATACAAATCTCTAGTTTGGAGTAATTAAGTAATGGTACGCTCCCCTTTAATTGGCTATGTATTGTCTATCAGAAATCTTATTTTGTCCGTATATTTTAAATAGGATGTGAGAAGTGACATTTCAAATGCCATGTTCTCCCATTTTCTAATTCTAAATGTCATAAATAAAAAAATTAATAATCTATCAAGTATCTTTATTGTCCGGAATTAATACACTTTTTAGATTTCTTATAGTATAGGTAATTAAATAAGGGAAACGGAAACATTTATAAACGGCTCTATTTCTAAATATCTAAAGAAGGTAGAGGATCCAACTCGTATGGTCAGTTTTGATTGTCTCTAAATGTTCATAAAATACTTAATTTCTTAATACTACATCTACAAAACTACTTCCTACTGTTGCTAGTCTATTAGTGCAAGGACGAAGATTACATTGGTAGCTTCAATTTTTGTGGTAATGCTTCTGCTGAATTTAGACAATCCATACATGTCACATAATATCCATCAGTCGATGCTGATAAGTAATTTTTAACTATTGTGCCTGGTTTCGGATTCATTACGTAAGTGGATTGTGTTAGTAGAACGGTACCTAGAATTAAAATATTTCACTTATTATGTTTATTGTGATTTGAATTTAATGTGCTGTACTATTAGACGAAATGCATTGTATTGTCGTTTTAATGATGTCGTCACTAACGCTTGCAAAACTCTCACTACTGCTAGATGAACTAGCAATGCCATATGTTCGTTGGACAATAGCACATTTAAATGTATCGGTTGGACAATACACTGTAAAACAATTTATTATACCTAGGATGGAGATAAATTTGAAATTTTTAGTAACGATTTTTTGACATTAAATGATTTATTGAATGTACCATTCTTAATCAAGATGTAAGCTTCACCTTTCCCTAGTGTTATATACATTGTCTGGCCATTTATTGACGTTATAATATTATCGGCGCTTGATGTTGGTATTGTTTCTAGTGACGGTAGAGATTGCGGATGAATTTGCGGAAGATTTAACGGTTCAAAAAAAAGTGTTTGTGAATGAACAAACATTAATGGCATTAGTGTCCAAAGAATTATTAAAACTAAAAATTGGATGTTTTGTTGCATATCCGCCATATTGCTTTTTATCTGTAACAAAAATGTCATATACTGAAATAAATTGGTACAGTGTGAAGTTTTTATGTTACAATTTCATACCAGACAACAGAATTGTACAATGTCTACACAAATTTATATTGAAAAACAAATCTAGTATTTATTCATAGTTATTTCCAAATATTACTAAGCAAAAAAAACATACAAATAAAGTAAAAGTGTGTATTTGATTAAAAACAGCACAGATCCACCTCAATCAGCTCGATCAAGTGAGTACTAAAAAATAAATTGTACGCAAATTTCTCTCCCTGTTTATTTAGGTACCAATACACCTATACTCATATACATTTTGTAATAATAATTAACGCATACTCCAAATAAGTCAGAATTACCCAATCGCGTTGTAGCAATCAATCCGTAGCGGTACTGAGAAATTCTTGCTAAGACGAAGATATACTACTATAAAACACTAATATTTTTAATTATCATAGCTTCACCACTCTTCCCTTCCCGGCATAATTTAGTGATGTGATCAGATCAGTATATAAAAAATATTATTTATTTGATTTGATTGATATTTTATTTTTCAATGTACATAAAATTCCACCACCAAATAAATTTGCTGAATATCTCATCAATATTCTGGAGACGATTCCGATGAAGAACTAGATCCTGCTCCGCCAAAAATACCAGCTCTTGCTAATGCATTAGCAACTTTATCTCTAATTGTATTACCAAGATTACCCAAATTATTTGTCAGAGTGTCTCTCAATTTGGCCATAGCATTTTCAACAGTTGGTCCAATTTTCGATGTTGCTTGATAGACACGTTGCATCGCTGCTGCAACTTCTTCTTGTACATATGCTTCGGCTTCAGCGGAATTTGTGCAACTGGGACAACTCAGTATATTACCATTAATTGTTACCGAAGTAAATGTTTCCACTAATGAGCCTGGATTTGGATTTGGTGAATTGGTTGTCTTTGCCAGGAGTACTTGGCCTAAAAGTGGCGTAAAGTTATTGTGTTATAGGCGCTAACTTTCTATGCTAAAATCAATATTACCATTTTGTTCTGTACAGTTGGATGTTGAAGCTATTTGAGTATTTTTCTGTACAGATATTTGTGTAAATGAGCATTTGAATGTATTAATTGGACAAGTAACTCCACCACAGGTAATAATTCCTGAAATAATTGTTTTATTAAGTTGACCATTCTCTTTTTCCTTTTAAATTTTTGAAATGCGAAACGTACCATCATCTATAATCACTCCATTTCCTGTAATTATAGTGTCTCCTCCACTGACGACTTCATTTACTATATCTTGTGCTGTTGCTGCACTGAAAATGATTGCCACCACAAAAACGGCTAAATTTCTCATAAACATTTTAGCAGAAATCTGTATAGGGATTGGAAATTTTGATATTTTATAAAAATATTTTTTAATTAACAATAAAAATACATTTTAGAAACTTCTATCAGACACCAAAAAGTGATTGATCTTTTATACCCGTTTTACAGACTAGCTTGACGCAATAATGTCACTCTTTACTTTATAAATATATAAAATTGTGCAAATATTATTTTAAGAAATATGGGAAAAAAAATTTCTGGAAAATTATCTTTTCAATATTCTCTATTGGTAGAGACGGCTATTCATAGCAATTGAACAAATAGTTAATTAGAAATTATATTACTACTGAAAACTTAAAATAGCTGTTGAGATAAGTAGAGAAGTAGACAGCCACTTGATCGGTGTCTTTACAAAATAAAATACTTTAAGATATAGAAAATTAAGTCTCAATCAATTATAAACGCATCTAATTGGTTGTAGTTAATTAATTTGGATATTAGGGTGTTCAAAGGCCCTAGACAACAGATTTAGAATGCTGATGGGATGCGAGAGGGATCTTCCGTCCCTAAATCCACTCAAGATCCTAAAATTTCTTAAAGGAAACTGAACTTGAGGAGATACTTTAGGTAATGGAGTGGTTTCATGAAAATAGAAGTTAGAAGTTACAGGTCAAAGTGCATCTCCCAAACAAAATAAATAAACAAAACCAACTTTATATAACTAATTTCATTAGTTCACATTTACACTTAATTGACGACCAATTAAACGCCGGACGATAAAAAAGATTAAAAAGTAAATATTACACTAAACTGCACTTTTTTTTAACATTACACTTTGACTGGTTTAATTTAAATGGGAACTTTATAGAGTATTTGTAGAATCTTGAGTTCTATATCTTAGTCTTACAATTCAGAATTATTTTATAGAGAAAATTGTAAAATTGCGACATAAAAAGTAAGACATGTACTTACTATATAATTGATCCGAACATAAATTGTGCCATTAAAAAAAGTGCTAATAGAAATTGTTCAAAATAAATGTATTTCTATTTTTTCGCACCGAATTTGTAATTTACATTTACAATAACTGCGTAATTTAAAAAAAAAAGAACGAATGGTATTTGATGCAACATAAATCATCTGGAATGAGGCATACAAATCATCAGATTCGAAATATTTACCATCAAACTATATAATCATAATAATTATTTAAATTATTAATTAATTATTCAAAAAAGAACTCCACTCACCTTTAAATACGTGTTGATTTGTTAAGTAAGAGACTTTATTTAAATTAGCCGTGCAAAAGATCAGATGCTTACTGTACAATATTTAAGTAGTAATGTGCTTATGTAACAAATAAAGCAATATAACCAAATACTTGGAAAAACACAATTTTTTCTATTTTTTGTTTACTTTTTAATAATATATTAAAGATAACGAAGATAAATTAATTTACATATCTAATAATAAGAATGTTCAAAAAAAGAAAAGAAAAAAAACAAAACAATTAAAGTCTGTTAATTTATCTAATTTGGTCATTGGGTATCTACAAAAAAAAAAATGTTTATTTATTACTCAAACTTTATTTTAAGAATTATTTATATAGATAGACATTTTTAATATAAAGCCGATAGAATAATTTTCATTTGTGGACACTAGACAATTTATACTGGCACAGCATCCATACGAATACACACACGAAATGTAAAGATATGATCAATGATCATCGATCATCGTCACGATTACGACAATTTTATTGGCAAAAGTTAAAAACCATATAAATGCTACATGACAATTATTGTGTTTAATGTAAAAGAGTTGGCAATAATAAAACAAAATGTTTTTAACAAAAACAAAATTGTTTTAGCAAAAGTAGAAAAAGAACCAGTAAAGAAGGGAAAATTGGCTACGTGTCTATTTTGTCTGTACAATAAATATAATTGGGTAAATTGAATGCAAATGATTAAAAACGCTAGAAATGACATAAAATTGATTGTAGCGCCATAACGGTATTTCGTGGAACTTTTTAGCCTATGAAAGAAATCTTCATTTTTTTATTCTCTATTATTTTCGTCCTATTCATTTTTCCCGTAATCTAAATACTTTTCGAGTAAATGATTAAAAACCCTAGAAATTCAATAACGGAAAGTCGTACAACTTTTTGAACTATGAATGAAATCTTCATTTTTGTATTCTCTATAATTGTTGTCATGTTCATTTTTTTTATATTTCGACTACCTTTCAAGTGAATATTAACATTAACATCAAAATTAAATGCACGCTGTACCACAGCCTCCTCTATTTTTTGTCCAATTTGCTCCAAAAACAATAGAAATCTTACTCTAGGACTACATAATAAACTGTTCAACCTTTTGGCCGGAATCTTGATCACGGACAAACGGACAGATAGACGGACGGACATATAATACGGGTATAAAAAGGACCATCTACATACTCCTACAACACAAATTCACCCAGATAAACAAAATGGTTTTATTAAAATATTTTTTTATTTCAAATTCTTAATCTATTCATTTAGTAATTGTAGAACAGCTTCCCGTTGTACCATATTTAAAATTTGTCGTCCAATTTCACCTTGATTTTTAACATTGCTAAGAATAAATCCTACAGTTGATGTTACTGAATAGTAACTGTTAGGTTTTGTATGTGAATTAGGGACTATAGTATTTCCATGAAGGATTACTTTACCTGAAAACATAAAAAATTAATATTACAATATTTTTACCAATGACTAAATAATTTTTTTTATTGGCATTATGTATTCAGTTCCACTTGAGTAAATAATAGTCTGTCATATTGTAGGTTACTTTTGCTTATATGTACTTATATAGAAAATAAAAATTGTCGTTGCCGTTGTTGGCTTTATTGTTGGTTCAGATGCAGCTTTAAGGTCACAATAAACAAAAATTGTAAATTTTATATATATGCAACATAAATATATATATTAAAGTGGAAAATTTTAAGGAAATTAAAAAATAAAAACAAAATTCACCTGTAGAACTTAGACATTGATTTAATATTACAATTGGTTTATTCTGGTTTCTAGTTGAAATTGTCGTACATCCGGCTGTTCCTTCGGGGCAACCTAAATAACCGCATTTTTTGACATCTACATAATATGAGAAAAATATTTGTTGTTATTACTTATTAATTACATATAAGTAGTTGATATTTAATCAATTTTAGCCATACCATTCTCAAATTCAGCGTTGATTTGTGTTATTAATATTAATAACATTGCAATGTCGAACAAATGGAGGAAAAACTTCATATTGTTTTCTTTTTTCTTTTTTTTTTTTGTTATCTGTAAAATTATTTTCCTAAATACATTTAGAAAAAATGTGGTTAAAAACCAACATTTTCCATAGGATATTGACAAAACAAAGAAAATTTACTTAGTAAAATCTTTATATGAGTCATCATTAAAAAATTGAAATATTTGAACTATACTTACTTGATATAAAAAAAATTCTTTCCTGTTTAAGTCAACTGCTTTAGAGTAATTTTTTAATAAAAATGGTGAAAAAATACTTAATAAAATTAATTTATGTTCAAGAAATCGAAAAATATGGTACATAATGACGACCATATCCATTTCAGGGATGAACAACTTATTTATAAAGATGATTTATTGGTAAATTTTAATGTTATTTATCATCAGATAATAATAATTGTTAAATAAATTGAAATTATAATATCCGTTAGCATCAAATCTTTGGTATTTCAACTCTCTCTTCCTTCCTTCTTTTATAAAGTCTAACAATATAATTTTTAGTGATACAATGTGATGGAATTTAATTTAATTTAAAGAAATTAATTATAATTTGTTTTTTATTTTTTTATTTTTATAATAATCTCTTTTTAAATGACATAAAATTTTTTCTAAAATCCACCCCAAAGAGGTTCAGCAAATAATTCATCAAATGTATTCCAAATTGATTTGGCAATACTATTTTCAATCTGCTGCAATTCATTTTCGATGCTTTTAGCTTCAGATGCAGTTACATTTCCTTTAGTATAGACATTTTCACTAAATGACTGTTGCAAAAAGGTGTTCACTTGGTTCTTTGGATTTGGATTCGGTACAGTTGTGTTTTTATGTTCTAAAAGTGTACCTGAAAAATAATTTAAAATAAAATATGCAAAATTTCTTAAAAATGGATACTCTAGTCTAGCTAGATGACATATTAGTACTAGTAGTAGTAATAATAATTACCATTTAAATTGTAACACTGGTACACTGTATTTATTTGAGTCAAATTCGCTGTTGTATTTGATGCAATTGTGCATTTAGTGGCTCCCTTGGGACACGTTAACAGTCCACATTGAATTATACCTTGAATTTAATATTTTTGAATAATAATTAACTATACTATTAGAAGATTTTAAACTAACCATCATTAAAAGTTATTAATTTAATCGGCTTTGTAATCACATTTCGGCTAGAAATTTCCGGAAAAGATATGAAAAGTGTTATTGCACAAAAAATGCTAATTATGAAAAATGATCCCATTTTTTGTATGTAGTCTGTATTAATACTTATAAGAATTTTTAAGTCTTTTCTTTATAATTATAATTGTGCGCGCCAAATAAGTTATTTCAAATTCGATTAAGTCGATTATGAAGTGATCTCTCTAATTAAATTACTCGATTTGTTCGACGATAAAGTTTAACGAAGCTTTTAAATATTTTTCTACTACCTAGGCGGTATTTATTTGTTTTATGCTAATGATATTGGTAATATTCCACAGCTGTTGAAATGTTAATTTTAATACAATTTGAACGGGATGCCAGACTAAAGCATTTATATTGGTTAAGAACTCATATTAGATTAGGTTATAGATTTTCTTACAAAGAACGAGTTTGACCGCAGTTCTTGTCATCAATATGAAGTCTTCCAATAGTAATGTTAAGTAATACCAACTCTAAGTTAATGTTAAATCTTTAGATATTTTAGATTCAATGGTTTTTGGTTGTTTTCAAATAAAAATGGAGAAACAAAAGGTATAGTGTGTATAGGTTTTTTTGGTTCTGGTTCTAACTAAAGTTATATGCTTTTTAGATTCTTCAAATAAAATTTGGCATAAAACAAGAACTTACAAACAATTCGTCTTTACCGTTACCCAAGATTTTACGTTGTCAGATTTTTGATGAAACTTTATGGAATAAATTCATGTATTTCTATTATGATAGGTACGTTTGGCCAGAAGTGAAACTTTTATACTCCCATTGTGAGGCGGACAGAATACCAATTTTTGGTATGAATACTGAACTGACGATGATCAGTAACTGAGCTATACGCGTCTTATGAAAAAATGGACTCATACAGACCACACATGCTACATATACTCTAAAGCTAAAGTATCTCATTTTTATAAACTTTTCAGTCCGTGGGTGGAGTCAAAGCGCAAAAATTGTCGATATGTAATTTAGCAAAAAATAACACATTTTGTGAGGTTACGTAGAATAAATATGTGAATTAATTGCAATTGCGGTAATTTTTTTAGATACGTCCGATTCAAAATTATGGATCGCTATATTTCCTTGTGTGTGTGTTGTGTATACCTGTGTTATATATAGATATATTATTCTGGTACTACATTTTGGAAAATATTATTTAAAAAAGAGAAATCCAAATTAGAGGTGCTTCTAAAAATCCGGCATACCATTTTTCTTCTGTATTTAGACAATTTTGTTGTTGTTGTTACAAATAGACTGCAAATATTATGTATTTTGTAGGAAAAATTATTGTTTCTTTTTGGATGAGTAATAGCTGAAACTATTGTTATTATAAATTTTACTGTATAAATATCAAATGTGACGTATATTTAATTACGTTTTTTTTAATATTTTGATAGGTTCTAAATACGGCAAAAACTGTTTCTAGAAATTATTTGTGTTCGATAAAAATTTTCCATGTTATTTTGGAAAACATTCAATTTCTTAGAAACCGTTTACAATATTCATAATATTTTTAAGATAATAGGTACATACTTACCGACGTCAATGTTAGATCAAAATAAAAAAAAAATAAAAACTTTACGGTCAGTAGCGTAGAATTATTGACATATTTCAGTTTTATGTGGCAACACTGATTAAAATTGTTTGCTTCTATTAATTAGAATTTTGCAAATTTGTCCATATACAGAACTTTTTAGATATCCAGTCATAATCCATACGCGCACACGTTATTCTTTTCGATAATTCATCAAAATGTCTGACACTATCATTCGATATTTTAATATCTGTATGTCTATTAGGTGCTTCGAATTTAATTAGTACATATATACTTAATCATAATACTTAATCCAGTATGTGCTTTAATCCACAAATTAAACCCCTAATCTAATCAATTGGTCGGCCTAATTAATTGATATAAACTTTAATGCAGACAATTCATTCAATATATAAATCAATGCATTTTACTGATAGAATTATAGTAAATTATTACCAAAGCCTAAAGACACATATCGCATAAGGATCATGAAGGGTAAGAATATATATTCTCTGAATCCTGGATGATTTCTAATTATTATTTCATTTATCCGTTCCTATAGTTTTATTAGGAAGTATATTTCTCTCACTAGTTGTGCTAGCAGTTAGTCACCGTTTATATGCAAATCAACCACCGATGCCTTTTGTTGATGACGACGACGATGGCGATGACACACAAGGTGATTATGATTCATGTCCGGATAGGGATCCCAAGAAATATTCTGTACATTTGCCACATCCCGAATGTGTCAAATACTATATATGCTTTGATGGTTTGCCATATGAACGACCATGTGCCAATGGAACCCATTGGAATTCGGTGAATATTACATGTGATTGGCCACGTGATGCAAATTGTGTTGAGGGTGCAGCTAAAATTCAACCAAATGCTATTGCTATGGATTTGCCCGGAGTGTAGATATTATAGATATTATGGCCTTTGCAACAGTTTAGAATTACTAAAAATATTTTGATGGTGATTGGTGGGTAATAAATATTATTCAAAGAAAATTTTCTAATTCTCTGATTTTCAAATATTGTGATAATAATGTGAAATTTGTGGCTAAAAAAAAAAAATATAATACAAAATCCTTTTTAATCCATATAAATGATTTATTTAAAAGATCCACTTCAAAGATTCAAGATTTATGTTGAGTAATTATCTGATTCTTTGTGATATGGTTTACCTGGCGTTGGACTAACTGTCATATCAATTTCAGCATGTGTAATCTCGCCTAAAAAATGAAAATGCATTTATGATTCAAACAAAAATAATGTACGAATCTCAATTTGACCTGTTTTGTCCATACACACCCGTAGTCGAAAGATTCGCTTCAAACTGAACGTTGAGTCAATCTTCACAAAACAATAAACGCTATGCTTTGGACAGATTATTGAGTCACAATTTAGAATATCGTTGACGCCAATTATTTGTATGATGCCATCTTGAATAACTTTAATGTTACTATTGGTGGAGTGTATTGTGCCTGTCCAAGCACTTAGGATGACCGACATTATTAAGAGAAGAATATTTTTTCTATGCATTTTTATTAATTTTATTTAATACAAACAAAACACACTAAGGTAATTGTTTGGCAAATAAAATAATTTAATTTCGTGTTGTATGCAATAAAGTTTATGGCATTATAATAAGCGTGTAGTTAGTGTAAATAATTTGTAGTAAGAGTATCAGATGTTGATAACATTGAGATTATTGCTATACAGAACATCGGTCTAGTAATTTTTCTTAATATATGTACTATATGTACAAATATGGAACTGGCCGTAGTTAGCTATAAATCAAATGGTCATAGGGTAATGATGAAAGGTCATGACTGAATCATCAAGTTTTTCGGGCTTTTTACGACCAATACTCCAAAGTTACGATAGATAGGTAATCTTGCACACGTAGAGTTCGTGCGAAATGCGGTATCATAGTAAGAGAAACACTGAAGATAATGGGTGGCAGTTGCCAAACGAAAAAATCAAGAACCGCGTAACTCGGAGTTCGCGTACCTATGTCGGAGTATTACTGTATATAAATGTTTTCCAATAGCTACACGAATATAATCGAACTCTAAAGCTAGCCCGGAACGACCAATTCATCGGGTATACGCCCAAAATCGTCCGTTATGTTCTGACTGATTTAAAGATAGGTTTTTAGTATTAACGAAAACGAATTAAAGGCTTAGCGTACAAAATTTTCCAAATCTATTACAATCAACCAAAAAAACGTCAACATTGTTTGCTTTTTAAAAATTTATCACTCCTCTTAAATCAAAATTTAATCGCTTCACGTCATTAATTCCACAACAAATGACAGAAAAATGGTTTAACTAATGCGCAATTCTATAATAATATTTTTTCAAAATAAAGCTTCGCGGAACAAGATATCAGTTCACTTAAGATAAGATTAAGAAATATGTAGATGTTAATGTCAGTTAATGACAATATTTTTAAATTATATAAGTAGGATGATGAATATTTTTAGGACCTTTTAGGTGCCTCAAATATAATAAATAATTTGAAACTTAGAGCACATTACACTATTTTTTATTTATAAATTATGATCACTTAATCTTTTACACATTATAAAATATTTTGATTCCAATTCGATCTTTGGTTCTTAAAGATTATAATTTAATCCAAAACTTGTTTAAAAAATATCACAAATCCAAAACTTCTAGTAGTATAGGCTCTATTTTTGAATAACTCAACTAAAAACCATTAACCTGAACTATGTAACTATTTTGCCGGTGCAGGCGTAGTCGGTAATAGTTCTGCATTTGGTTGTTCGGGTGCAGCTCCGTTTGTACAATTTGCATCTCGTGGCCAATCACATGTATCAATTTCGGCATTCCATTCTAGTCCATCAGGACAGGGACGTTCACGTGCCAATCCATTGTCACACATGTAGTATAGTGAGCAATTGGGATGTGGCAAATGTACGGTATACTCTAGTGGATCAACTGGTGGACATGATGTATACGATGGAGTAGTGCCAGTTGGAGTAGGTGTTGGTGTTCCTGTTGGTGGTATTGTTGGTGTTCCAGTTGGTGATCCAGTTCCAGTAGGTGGTGGTGTTCCTGTTGGTGTTTCTGTTGGTATTTCAGTTGGAGTATGTGTTCCTGTTGGTGGTATTGTTGGTGTTCCAGTTGGTGATCCAGTTCCAGTAGGTGGTGGTGTTCCTGTTGGTGTTTCTGTTGGTATTTCAGTTGGAGTATGTGTTCCTGTTGGTGGTATTGTTGGTGTTCCAGTTGGTGATCCAGTTCCAGTAGGTGGTGGTGTATTAGTCGTTTGTCCGCCAATTGAACAATTTGCACTCCATGGCCAATCACATGCTTCATCTACAGCATTCCATTCTAAATCCGGTGGACAATCCATTGCTCTGAATACACCACTATCACACACCAAAAACTGGCTACAATTTGTCGGATGTGCAGCGTACAAGCCCAAATTATGTGTATCATTTCCGGACACAACGCATGTATCTCCTTCATTGCTTCGTTCACTATATATTGGAATACTTGTAACTAACATCAATCCTGCAACTAGGATAAGTGTGCTTCCTAGAACTTCTGAAAATGTATAAAATTTGATTGTTAGAAATCCCGACAGGATAGGAGAACAAAAAATCTATTACGTTTCATGATGATCTTATAATTTCTTGCTCGGTTGCTTGTTTGGTGAAATGTCTAATGAAATATTAACAAGTAACGAGAGAGTATCTGATTTATATAGAGTTTAAAATGATAATTTACGATAATCGAAATGATAAGATAATTTTCGATATTTCTAAGTTTAGAGGATTAGAGCGACCAGTCACACTTTGATAGATGCTATAAAAAATATTTGAACCAACAGTTTTGTACGAAAGAAATCTTGAAATTTATTAATGGGAATATCATAATAAGACAAATTCAATTCACAGCTTATTTATATAAAATAATGAATTTGCACCCACCTTTACCTACAGTCATTAAATGGAATCGCTGAGATTGATAATCATGACCTTGATATTTTGCGATTTTATTTGTGATATTACTCATACTCGTAATTGTATAATTACGATGATAAGATTTTGATTTGGAGCAATTACAATACAAAATTTCCGCATATCTAAATCTAATTGTGATTCTGATTACCAAAAAATCTTTATATACTATAAATAAATTTGGATTCTACATTTTTTTAATTGATTCTTAACGTTTAAGGGAACCAACAGACAAACTTTTAGGTGAATTCTATACTTTAGTTTTGGGAATACACTGGAAATAAAGATAACACTAAAAAGTGGCCCAACTCGATGAGAATCAGTAACATTTACCAGACTCAGAATTGGTCATACAAAATTAACTCATGAATACTCACAATAAAACGTAAAAACCAACGGACTTGGAGCATGTGCCATACGATAATAACAATAAATCACATATTTGAAGATTGCCCCAATATGCAATGTTAAGGCAAAGATTACATATTAATTCAATAGGACAACTCAATGGAAATATAATCCAAGAAAACATAAAAATAATAGAATTCTTTAAGAAGGCAAAACTTATTGATAAAATTTAATCTGTTTCTCTTTCACAAATACTTATGTATGAGTAACGATAAATTGGCGTAAATTCTCTCTCTCCCCCCTGATACATATGCATATCAGTGGTAAATCTTTAACTTGTTAAAATATAATATGGCGGTCGACATTGCTCCTTATACATGATTTTATATAATTTCTGCCAAATGTTTGGATTTCAGTTTCCCGTTATTACCTTCTCCAGCTTTAGGATCATTCGAATCGTTTGCAGTGACGTTAATACATTTGGGAGGGGGGGGAGGGTACTGAAACACATCAAATGAAACTTTTTCAAATATCTTTACCCATGAAACATATTTTATGATTCCAACCAATATACATAGTTAGAAAGTGATTCAAAGTTCAAAGAGGATATTGACGACACACCTTATAGCAATAAACCTTAACAACTTCTTAACAACAGTTATTAATTTTATTACCAACCTCTAGAGCTCTAGAGCTCTAGAGCTAGACGTATATAGTAGGTCTAGATGGGGCAATTTTATATAAAATCATATAAAAAATAATTATTGAAAATGCACGTTATTACCAACTAAAAATCAAGATAAGATCTATTAAAATAAAAATCAGCGGATATAAGATTAAGACAGTAAATACACAAGTTTTTTATCAATTTTTTTTTTCTTCTAAATAAATTGTGTGCATGTATTGTACCTGTAAAAATAATTGTTCGGAGTTATCAGTAAATTTGTGGCAAGTATCTTGAATTATAGACCTAAAAATGTCGGATATAGATTAAATAATTAGTAAATTTATTTTCAGGAGATAAAAAGCTATATAAAGTCGCTATTACTTGTGCTAGTAGGGCCATCAAAATAATAATCCCAAAACATACATACAATCCAAAAATAATAGTTAAGATGCGATTTACAAGAATTGTTCATAAAGTTAAAGTTATAAATGGAAGCAAACTAAATACACGGAAAATGCTTTTTTATTTCAAAACATTATTATCGGACCGGAAGTATATTGATTAAATTGGCTGATAAATTTCCATAAACATACCAAATCACAAATTTGGTGGATGTAGCGTCATGACAATAAATTAATTACTCGAGATTACCGAGTGATATCAAGCAATTTCAATGGAATAGATGAATGATTGACCGCCGACGAACGAGTAAACAATCTTTATTGACCTCTTCTCCATAATTGCCCGTTGTTCTCGTACATATTTTTTTGGAATCATCACACCTATGTATATGGGCGAGTTATCTTATCGCAGATAATGTTCAAGAGTGCTAGAAATATCTGAAATTTTATATATAAAAATTGGAAATTTTTTGTTAGTGTCCAGTTACAAGTTTCTGATTCTCAAAGTTAAAACAATTAGTTTGTTTCGATCTAGTTCACAATGAAAAAAGGTATGGAATTTTCTTTGTTCTTCTTATACATATTTAGTTATAAATTTCGTTTAAAGTAATCCTGGTCAGTGTTTTCCTGATCTACTTCCTACAAGGAACAACTTCTTTACCAACAAACATTGAAAGAAATGATAATTGCATTGATGGAAATCTCTATCCGGATCCGGCCAATTGTGGTGGTTACTATATATGTAGCAATGGAGCTCTAATACAAAATGTCTGTCCAGTTGGTTTACTGTTTAATGCCGATCTACAAGTATGTGATTGGTCGTGGAATGTTACGTGCTCTCAAACGACAATTGTAACCACAATCGGTACATCATCGACAATAATAGCAGATACAACAACACCATCGGTTACTGTAACGGCTCCGGCACAAACAACAGGAATTGTATCTGTGCCAAGTACAGATACAACTGGAAGTGTTACCGGTACTGGTACAACAAACACAGACACTAGTTATAATACGGATACAACGCCAACTTTTACGCCAGACAGCACAGAGACCACACCTGTATATTCAACGGAACTACCAACAATTTCGACGTCACAATTGCCACAGTATGATTCATGTCCAGAAGAGGATCCACTGGAGTACAGTGTCTATTTTCCAAATCCGGATTGTACTAAATATTACATATGCGCTCATGGAATACCATACGAGCAATCATGCCCAGATGGATTAAATTGGAATGCTATCGAAGAAATATGTGATTATGTTAATGTAGCTAATTGTATTCCGAATGGGGCTGTTGAACAACCTAATGCTATCAAACCGTAGTTTGTTTGATTTTTTTTTAATTAAAAATATAATTATCTTCGGGTTGTTAATAAATTATTTTTCTATTTATATTCGTACATTTGTTCTATTTCAAAATGTCGTCAACTTGAAATATTCTACTCATAAATTTATTTTTAATTTTCTCTTCTAGCGATACATAAGATTAGATTAAATCTTTCCATTGCATTATTAACGTATCGCTAGGTAATTTAGGTGAAATTTGCTCATGCGGGAAAATATTTTTTAAACTCAATACACTTAAATATACTTTATTTTTTCTTCTTCATATGTAGATTACAAAATTATAAATTTCGGCGTAGAGCTCTCGTAACTGTGTCATGCATTAATTATTAAATTTCTGACTAACATTTTATTGGTGTTCGATACTACATAGTTAAAGTACACTTAATTGATCTATAAATCGTGATTATACCACTTTGATTACATAACATAACAAACAATTAGCTAATTAACTTTTGTTAGTACCTAGATTATAGTTAAAATTGAAATTCTTTCTTATACATAATATTGGACAAGGTTATTGATTTGTACGCACGTTTTTTTTTTTGATGACTGGGTAGGGGAAATAAGAAGTCTTAAAATTAATTGGGGAGGGAAAAAAACATCTGATACTTACTTAGCACAATTTTTTTTTTTATTACATTGAAATCGATAATACACTAACATGGAATTGGGGCTGGAGTGGGTGGAACTGTTTGTGAATCATCAAGGGTAGTGTCTACTGCACCATCAGGACATCCAGATGTTATTGGTGGTGGAGTCGTGATTATTATTTGCGGTACGTCTGGAATGCCGTCCGCACAGTTGACGCAGTCTGTCGGTGAAGGAGATGGAGTTGGTGTTGGGGTTGGAGTTGGAGGTGTTTGAGTTGGGGTAGGTGTTGGAGTTGGGGTAGGTGTTGGAGTTGGGGTAGGTGTTGGAGTTGGCGTTGGTGTTGGAGTTGGCGTTGGTGTTGGAGTTGGCGTTGGTGTTGGGCTCGGTGTTACACAAGGTGAACATGTAGGACATGGTGGACATGTTATTGGCGGACAAGGAGTAGTTGGCGGACATACACACGGTGTAGTAATTTCTTCTGTAGTTATTTCTTCTGTAGTTATTTCATCTGTAGTTATTTCATCTGTACTGCATGGTGGTGGTTCTGTTGTTGGTACCGGAGCAGGTGGAACGTCTAGAATTCCCGGTACACATTCACATTCTTCAGGTGGTGGTGTTATACTAATCGGACCACTTGTCGTATCGGGAATGCCATCACCACAACCGCCACAAGGTGTACTTGATGTATCATCAACAGGTGTTATCTCTAAAACAAGCATTAGTAAAATATAATTTTAACAATAACATTCCTTACGCGGTGTGGTGGTGGTTTGATCATATCCATTTGGGCAATTAATGCCATAACATATGCACACCACATTTTGTGGATAGTCACAGTAACCCGATATCGGATTATATTTGTATCCCGATGCACATGTCGATTCGGTCGGCATTCGATTATAGCAAGTGATATAAGAACGGCAATCATCTTCATAGTTTGCTATTATAAAACCATTTTGTTTGTCTAGACAAATCTTTAGAAATCATACTACATCATCATAACTATTCGATTCGAAGTAATTAATTTTTTTGTTACTAACCGATTGCTGCCAAGTTGTTATTTTAGGAATATTCCAGCGTTTATCGATGCATATCTGAAAGGAAAATATTTCTTAATTATCTCTATAGATAATTTGAGTCAATTTTTTTAAACATTAAAATTAGTCTGCGTATACTATAAAAATTGAAGACTAGAAAGAGGAACACTTAACTATTTATGCTTGCAAATATTCTATGGTATATACATACCAATTGTTCCGTATCAAATTCAAATCCATCGTCACAGTAAATTTCACGTATAACACCGTCGCTAGAACATTTGTAGTATTTTGTGGAGTCGTATACATTTGCAATCACTTCGTTCACTTTTAAATTGCCAGGACATCGAGATTCCTTAGCCAAAATGGCAGTAGCCACTACCAATAGTATTATAACTATAATTGTTCAAACAAACAAAACAAATTATTTTGAAAATGCACATTCCACTTCATAACGAATTCACAAATTTCTTATTCACCTTTCATTGAGGTTTGATTTGTTTCAATTTCAATTGATTTAGCTAAGTATTCCACATTCAATCAAATGTCTTAAAATAATAATTGCAATGTCCTTTTTATAACAGTATACGGAAATTTCTTCATGTTTCTACTTCTAGCATTGATACATATCAGACGTGATAAGATAATGAATATAACTAAATCATGTAATTAAACTTAAAATTAATCAAATTAATGCAATGTGAATTTTCTTTGTCGTTGAGTTTATCTTTTTGTTTTTACGTCGATTATGATTACTATTAGTGGTTAATTGTTTCTAGAGAAATTGAGAAAAGGTTGAAATTCTATATTTAGGTGATTCCAAAAGCTGAAAGTGATAATAATTATTATAAATTTAATAGTCAAGAATTAGTTAAAGGAAATTCTGAATATTAATAATTAAAAATCTTTTTACAAGAATTTTTAGTGGAAAAATTACTATTTTCAATATCTCAACCAAAATAATGGGCCCCAGTATTTCGAAAAAAATCTTTATAATAATTTTTTTACTTATGAGGCGTATTTTAATATTTATAATGTTTGCTCTTACCAATTCATTTGCATACCGAGCAACAATTATCAGGTCAAATTTTGAAGATTTTCGAATATAGCACAATACACAGACACACACATTACTTTCTTCTTACATAGTAAAAAAAAACCCATTATATTTCTCTTCGAAATAACCAAAATATTTCTCTTCAAAATTCGAGTTTTAAATATATTTTGTACTTTGTAGTTCTCCTGCCGACCAAATGGCTCAGTGGATGGATTTGCTGCCTTTGGAGCGGTAAGGTACTAAGTTTAAGACCGACTGGGGGTGAAACATAACATTTTTCTCTGGTATGTTAATTTGAATCTCTGGCCGGGCAATTGAATTATACTTAAAAAAAAACTGTTTAATTGTCTCAAAAATGGCGTTTTTGGCACACAAAAAAAGAGCTCGTCATTTCAATTGAGATAAATGTAACTGCAGCATTATACAATAGGCTTAGGGCACAAAAAACTAGTGGCCTAAGGACTCGAATTTCTTCAGAAGTCCGCCTTTTGATATACTAACTAACTTGTAGCTTTCCTAGAATATGAATCAAGTCAAAAAATAATTCATGATGAAAAAAAAATTTCGTTCAAGAACGAAAATGTATAAAATTCGTCCGAATAATACTCGCAACTGAAACAATGAACATAAAATCATTAAAATATTTATTTATATAATAGATAAGAAATAATTATTTAGGTAATAAGAATTATAATAAGTAAATTTATTGTGTATACGCAGTGAAGTCCAATTTTAATAGTGATGAACTGCTGTTTGACATATTATTGGCGTTCGATAAATCCGACGAGGAGGTTGGTGCATGTTCTTTTAATATCTTGGAAATGACAATAAAATAAAAAAACCCAAAATTAATGAATAATTCAATTTTTACCTTAGCCCGCAAATGTTTAATTTTACGTAGTCGCTCCAACCAATTGGACGCATATGGATATTGATTTTTCGTTCTCAATGATTGGGCTACTAATGATGCCAGCTAAAAAAATAAAAAAATATTTATATTTAAGAAAATACAAAAAATAGAAAATATAAGAATAATTTTTACATTGGCATGCAATGCAAGTTGACGTGCAAATAGTGGAGCACCAGCATCCGATACAATTTCCGGCTCTGAATGGCAAACATATTTTGCAACTTTCTCATCTTTGGCCCGAACATAAATACGATTCATGCTGAGTTCCATTGGTTCAACGATTACACAGGCATAGTTGAATTGTCCCTAAAAATTTGGAAAATTCAATATTGACTCACTCGATCAATTGAATGACGATAGAAATAATTACTTTGATCGTATTTAAATTGTACTCCTCTCCACTTTCATTATAAACAATTGAGACAAAATCATTGCCAATATGTTTTTTCTTCTCATGACAATATGGATCTTGTTCCTTATTCGGCATCAACGTTGCCACATGAAATGTCACCTGGATAATTTCGTCTTGCCAAATGTACGTATAATTTCCATCTCGGCCATTTGTTTCCATATTGACAAACAAATTATTCTCTTTGGCATCTTTCAGTGCAATTAATGTACCCAATTGTCTTAGAAATATTGCGTATCGCAAACTACCATGACGATTTTTGAAAATTTCCGTTTCGTTATTATTCTGTCCACGACCCACATAGAGTACGCCAATTTTATGCGTTTCGAATGGCGGAATTAAATCAAGCAACGCAATAGCTTTTGCATTTGTCGGACCAATTTGGATGGGTTGCTCAAGTGATCGATTCGTGCCGGCATTGTACAGTTGAAGAAATATTGAACTGGGACTAAGGCCAGAACGAGCTAAAATAATAAATTTTTCCTATTACATATTGAGTAGAAATCGTACAATCACTGGTCTATGTGTGAATGTGTTGCAATGTAGGTCATCGAAAGGCGTTAAGCGACTTTATCAGATTTATATTATGTAAAAAAAATTTAATTTAAAAAATTGCTGAACATGCATAGATTAGATAAGGGCTCCTTGCTTTTATTAAACCATTTCTGAGCCAACAAAAAACTTTTATAAGTTCGGGACCGGAGAAGCGGCTTTTTCGAATAACATCGAAGATCAAGGATTTTTACTTTTATTTAATTCTAACAGAACTTCTGGAAGAAAATTCAAATCGTTCGAATTTGTTCGAATATTTCTTAAAAATTCGAGTCATATTACTACCCCCGCAATAATAAACTCACCAAGTACATCCAGAGGAGTCCCAATATTTACTAGAAACAAAAGAGAAACAAATTCAAACTCGATTGACATTCATGTGAATATTGAAATTGTGTCATTAATACAGTACTGTCACAATGTCACATCTTCTATAGGTACTTACTGCCCTTAAATGTCCACTTTAAATTATCTCGATTCTCATGTTCACGAACAACGGAAATTGTTTTCGATCGTCCTCGTATGACATCGTTGCCACTGCCAGTGCCGCCACTGCCGCCGCTACTACCGCCACCATTATTACCACCCGTTACCGATGGAGCGAATGAGGAAATTTTATTGGCCGCATTTTTTGCCAAAAGCCGCGGTGACAATGGTGCCGGTGATTGTGGTGGTTTTGTGGTAACTTTTGGCATATCCATCGGTAATTTTAGTTTTGTCGTTGTTGTTGTTGTTGTTATTGTTGTTGGTATTGGTGCTGTTGTTAGCTGAAGTTGCAATTGTAATGTTTGTGGTTGTTCGGTTTTTGTCGGTATTGCATCGTCAGCCGATAATTGTTTTTTTGGTACATTTTGGCCTTGTGGCGATAAAGTTTCCGATTCACTTTTTGTTTCGGTTGGAAATGAGGCCGATGGAACTAAATTTGCTGGTTTAGCAGTGACTTCGATTTGTTCGGAGACAATTGTATTGTTGATGACGGATACTTTAGCATTCAGTGGCATTACTTCCTTAACGGAATTCGGATGACTTGGCGGTGTTGAACCGGGAATTTCTTCCGGTATAGCTTCACAACTTACTCGCATATCTTTGCAAAAACCTTTCTTCTTTTGTTGTTGTTCAATTTCGGGCGTCATTGATTTGTCATCATCTTGACCGGATATACTGCCCGATAAACCACTGGCACCCGTCGATCCTGGTGCGTTCAGTACACCTTTTTGATTCAACAATGGATTACGCCAATTTGAACTCATTTCTGGACTAGAATTAACGCGACGAACAGGATTACGTGATCTCGATTCATCATCTTCATATTCAATATCGGGATTGTCTTCATCTACCTCTGGCTCAACATCGCTAAAACTGCCCGATGATTCTTTAATCGGTTGTGTAGACTTTGGAATGGCAATCGGTCCGGATGATGGTTGCTTCGTATTAACGGTATCATCAATTTCTTTTCGTAAATCATCATCCTGTGATCTAGTATCGGACATTTGACTTGAGGCCGACACCTTTCGTGATGGCTGATCATTTGCCGCTTCTGGCGAGCATGTACTCAATGGTGAATTGTCACTGGGAAATTCCGAGCCGAATACACCGCCTAACGATGGTATAAATAAACTAACCAAATCATTGAGTGGAAATTCATTTGTCAAATTATCATATGACACCTGATTTTGATTTCGCATTATCCACGACATATTTCCGGTTGGACGACGTATACAAATTTCGGCCCAACCAACGCATGAGCATGCGCACGTTTGTTTTGATCGTTCGACAATTTGCTGTGGTGTCGGATGTGTAATTGTCGTATGTGTGGGACGATTTATATTCGAGATACTTTCATGTTTAGTTGTTTCCGGATGATTTCCTGGTGTATCGGGATTGCTACCTCGCCGTGTAATTGCTTCGAGTGAAACCGATGAACTGGTAAAGCGTGCATCGCTAGATGTTTGCCGAAAGAATTTTCCGTCATTCGGTTGTGTCGGATATGGTGTCTGTGCAATTGATGATGATGTTGACGATGTAATGTCAGAGCTGCCAGATTCTTGAGCACTGTAATTGGTAGATTTACAAATACAAAAAAAAACTATAACTGCCTAAGCTTACCCTGTATGCTGTAAACTTGCTTTAGTGTATCGTTTGTTGAACGAACCGGAATCCGTTTTTGTTGATAGGGTTTCGGGAGAATGTACCGTTGCCGTACCTGAACTTGATGTTTCTGATTTTTTTGGCGATGGCACCCGACACAAAATTGAACAACGATCACATAAACCTGATTTAAGTGGAATTGAATTGCAGCCACTCGTCGTTATTGTCACTAAATTATGTCCGACCAACCAAGTCAATGATTGACCACCAGCAAGGAGGAATTCTGCGGTGGGAAGTCTAACAAACAAATGACATTATTTTCGCACATTAACCGAACAAAGTATTAGTGGAATGAACATACCGTTTCGGTAATGCAGAACATGGCGAAAATGTATATCTGGCCAAAAAATCAATACCAGTTTCGGCCAACTCCATATGGAAATTTTTCAATGCATCATCTGGTTTTGGTGTGTGTTGTTGTTGAAGTTGCTGTTGTTGCTGCTGTTGTTGTTGCTGCTGTTGTTGTTGTTGCTGTTGCTGTTGCTGTGTTTGTAACTGTGGGAGTGATGCACGATTTTGACGTCTCGATCCTTGTTCGGTTAAACTGGAACTTCTTTTACGGTTTGTTGAATCCTCATTAATGGTGGCAAATTCTACTTTTTTTGTTTCATTTTTGAGAACATTTTGATCAAAACCCTATTATAAAACATTTTTCATTTGTCAGACATAAAAAGATTACAAAAATTAATTCACTCGCCTTGATCAAATAATTAACAAAATTTCGTCTTAGTGGCATACGACACTTGAGAAACCACCCGGCTATAACGTGATGTGCTAACGATACCGTGTAATGATCATATTTGTACGGATCGGTGTATGGCATTGAAATGGCAAAAACGTACATATACTGAACGACAACAAAATTTGAAAATCTCGAACTAGGCATCCGATTTAGAGCTGAAAAAAAAATCGGGTTTCACTTAAATTCTTCATGTTCTTATTGTTGGTTTAATTACTCGATAAAAACTCCAAGACTGGTACCGCTACATTTACAGTTGTTGACATTTTGCTCATTTCCAGCAAAACATCAGGCACATTTCGCAACATCATGTCAGGCACCTCAATCAGTAAGATTGTTAGAGCATACACACAGACTCGTGGTGTACGTGAAAATAATCCAGATCGTAGTGCTTCGATGATATCTTTTTGTGTGTGCGGTGCTAGAACCTTCCATTAGAAAAATTTAAATTAATTCCAAAAAAAAAAGGAATAAAAATAATTCTACCTGATGATATGGTACCAATCCAGCAATTGCCGGTAAAATGATGTCATTAAATTCGGATAAACTTGGTCTGGTTACCACCAGTTCGAGGGCATTTTTGCTCAAATACTGTAAATTACGTATGTAAGTTTTTGATGTTTCTGATTTGAATGGAGGTGTTACCATTCGAACCAATGTATTGGCAAGACTGTCAATATCTAAACCTTGGAATATTGCTTTATTTTGAAGAATATTAGGCAATTGATTAAGTACTAATTGAACAATGAGCCAATCTAAAATTTATTAGATCAATTAGTTGTTTCAATCGATGTACAATTTTCAATAGAAGACACTAATGTGGCGTAATCCACATACAGAACATGCGACCGTGTATATAAATTGAAATATATTTTAGTTGGGTTTAGCCAAAAAATAAATAAAAAGGATTAGGAACGCTCATGAGTTTTTACTTGGATAAGTAAGTAGAAGTATAGTACAATTTAATTTCTGCTTCCAACGACAATGCAACTATGTATAAAACACCTCCACAAAAAAACGACAAACTCCATCCTCCATCCAACAACAACAAATTATTTACCAATGAACAGACAGAACTTACCACGTTCATACGTCAAACATTCCAATATCTTTTTGAAACATCGACGCATCGATATAAATGTAAATGCAATACCAGGCTCCTGTTGCTGTAGAATTGGTTGCAGTTGATCGGTACAGATGTGATAACCGAATCGAATATTGCCATTGTTTTGTGCGTCCGGATAGCCAATATGAAATGTTGAATTCGCCCGAATCGCCAAAATCCAATTGAATATACTCTGTCGGACTATGGTGGTGCATTCCAGTAAAATGGGCGTGACGTAAATTTTCTCTAAATAACTAATGA
Organism: Platyura marginata; assembly: GCA_026745375.1. Lineage (NCBI taxonomy): Eukaryota > Metazoa > Arthropoda > Insecta > Diptera > Keroplatidae > Platyura > Platyura marginata. Next base: position 11,144 of record JANSTT010017049.1, on the reverse strand, counting down.
GCATGTTGAAAATTTTTACCGCATGTGTAGATGGGAATCGGTACAATTTCACCAAATATACCTAAGAATGTTAAACAATTACTTTTAGATTCGATTCATATTTCTCTCGTGTACCTTAATAAGTCCATCAACTATACACACAACATCATCCCAATTTGATTTATTTGTGTCCTGTATGTCGAGTGGACGTTGCAAAACTTTGTCGATAATGTCTAAAAGATCCAAACAACGTTTTGTCTCACATTGTGATGCAAACTCAAGCAATAATTTGGCAGTCGCTACTCGAACCAAAATCTCTGCTTCCAAATGTATATTCTGAAAATGTTGCATAACAACACGATCCAAAATCTCTTCCTCATAGCAAGCTCTAGAAAAGAAAGTTTTATTTATTCTCAACAAAAACAAATTGATATGACTTACCGATTGTCACGCATTACTTCACTTAACACTTGGAGTGACTTCATTCGTACATTTAAGTTGGACATTTTAAAGAATCGCTCAACAAAACTGGACAAAGCCTGAAGCCAATTTGATTTTGTCGGACCAATTTTAAGGGTGAGATATTTCATTAGCTGGAATATGGATGCTTCAGGACGATCAGCCGATACAATTTCAATGAGAGCGTATATGTTCTCCTCGTTGGCAGCAATTTCGTTTTTTTGCAAATACACTTCGATAATGTTTAACGTTTCATGGAATGATGATTGAACCATATGATCTTTTGTTAGTATTCCCTGCTGTTCTGAAATTTAGTAAAGAAAATCAATTATTTTTAGCTTCCTGTGGTTATTTAAGGAATACATACCATAATAGGCAATATTCTCTGAAATAGCAAACAATATGTCACGAATGAGGTCCCATGTTGGTTCACTTAATTTCTTCCCACTCATCTTAATCAGTCGTTGTATGCTCAAAATGACTTCGTACGTTACAATGATTCGTTGACTTCGTAGTGCCTGAATTTTTGTTTTTTTATTCTAACTAAAACTTAAAATAATAAAAATTATTTACGTGCAAAAAACTTTGCAGGGCCACCGATGGAGAACATCTCAACATTGGCACAACAACACCGGATGATCCCCACAATCCCATATTTATGTGAAATACAGCACCACGAAGCAGTGCCTCATCGGCATACTCATTCAGAACTTTGCACATCAACAACAGTGCATTATGACCCAAATTAGTGCCTAGGAGATTTTTCATAATTTTCCACGATGTCTGACAGTATGCTTCCCGGTTGACAGTGCGACACAATGCGAAAATGCATTCATTAAGATTTTCCGATGGAAAAACCGCATAGCAAAGTGTTGCGTCCAAAACATTCAGACATTGCAGTACAGTTTTGGTGTCGTCCACGAAACAGCTCAGATAGCATACGTGTCTGAGGAGGAAGAAAACTCGATTAAAATTCGATTTTCTCTAAATTCTTCAAATAAACATTACTGAACAATTCCGACAACAATATTTTTATCCAAATGGGCTGCATTAAATTTGATAATATTGACTACAATCTCTAGAAAACGTTCGGCAATGCCGGCTTGGACAATGGCCGGTACCCACATTAAAACAAATGAACCAATGCGCTCTTCAAAATAGGTGATATTTTTGCCATTGTCTGTTAGGGTTTTGAGTAGTTCGAGACGATGTGAAATATCTTCGGGCACATCGTGATCTTGAATGACCCGAAAAAAATGCGCTCTCATTATTGATAAACTTTCATATTGTCCCTGGATAAGATTGCAGTAAAATGTCAGTGCAGTTTGTCGTTGTTCGGCTGGTTTATTTGGTACAATAAGATCTTTGGTGAGGTCCCATAATTTTTTAATCTCCGCCTAAGATAAGAAGAAAAGATTTGGAAAATCATCAATTAAATTGATTAGATTAATTACATCTTCCAACGAAGTTCTTTTAACACTTTCGCTAATTTCGCGTAAGGCTTTACACCGTTGGGCGACCGGTGTTTCTGGTTGCAGTTGGCTTTCAATGTCATTCAATGAGAAATCGGTATGTTCCGGTATAGTGCCTAGAAAAATGAACTCAATACTAATTGGAATCAATTTCAAAATTATCAATAAATACTGGTTGTCCGTCCTTTTCGAAAAAATTGCTTTAGTTTATTCAATGTATTATCTTTTTCTTTGTTGCTCATCTTAACGGGGGTATGCAGGAGATAACGGGTCTTGATTGTACGACGTTAATGATGATAATTGACTACTTTACTCACAGTTGTAAAGAAAAGATTGATACATTTTTTTTAGATGAAAATGATGAAGTTAAAAACTTTATTATTTTATTAAACTAAATTAACCATCCTACAATCGACTTTATCGCACGCCAAAGGATTATCAATAGTGGTGTGTGCAGTTTTTTTCGGATACTCCTACCGAATCCAAGTATTCTCAATACTAACAACGAATAGTATTTGAGTTACTAAATACGGATTAATTACGGATTTACGGATTACGGACAATAATTTTCAGCAATTAAATTGAAAAAAATATTTATTTTATTTTATTTTGACAGTAGAACGTTTTTCTCGTTCTAACTACTACTTATTTCAATCTACATCTCCCTCTAAATGTATACAGACATTCATGGCTAATTTAATAAAAAAAAGTCTTTACAAAATCACGCAATATTTGTTGTTCATATTTGAACATTTTTTAAAAGTCGAGGGTTTACTCTAGAACCCTAGAATTGAGTGGAAAATAAAGGAACAATTTTTCTCTTTCCAGTTATGTATGGTGTTTTTTCATTCAGAATAAATTCACTTTCTGCAAACAAAACTTATACTTATATTAAAAATCTATTACTACATTCATTTTCAAAACCGCAACACTGTACCGAAACTGTCAAAAACGATTCGATATTGTCAATTTTTTGCTGCTAAAGTGCACGTTCCGGAATTTCGGTATTTTTTCTATTATTAAGGATAATTTATTAAGGAAGGACCCATTTTATCATCAATACAAATATGCAGGTATGTATTGAGAAACAATTTTATATTAGTCATAAGAATGATGGGAAGACATCTTTCCATTGCCTTATATGGTCACAGAAAGATTTCTAGTAGGTTACTTAAGTTGCTTTGTAACGTATGCGATGGTCTGTTTTAGGACCCAAATGAAGACACCGAATGGAATGATGCACTTCGAGCCAAAGGAATTATACCACAAAAAGAAAAAGGAATTACCGAAGAGCAAATCATTGACATGATCGAAAAAACGATAGAAGAAAAACAACGAACAAGTATGAATTGAAAACATAATTTCTATCTTTCTATATTCTAATAACTAAAGTCTCATTCAACAGAAGACAAAGAAATGTCAGAATTAGATTTGGATGGTCTGGATGAATTGGAAGATTCAGAAGACGAAGAAATACTACAGGAATATCGACGAAAACGGATAGCTGAAATGCGAGCATTGGCCGAACGGGCAAAATTCGGTTATGTACAGGAAATGTCTGGACAGGACTATGTACAGGAAGTAAATAAAGCCGGTGATGGTATATGGGTGGTGTTACATTTGTACAAACAGGGAATTCAGTTGTGTGCATTAATTAATCAATTTATGAATCAATTGGCCGGTAAATATCCGGCAACGAAATTTCTAAAATCAATTGCATCGACGTGTATACCGAATTTTCCCGAAAAGAATTTGCCTAGTATTTTTATCTACTTTGAAGGGCAACTAAAGAAGCAGATTATTGGTCCGATTGAGTTGAGGGGTGAAAAGTTAACGGCTGATGGTTTGTTAATATAAAATATTTTTTTAAAATTATAATTCAATTTCTGATTTTTATAGAATTTGAATTTATGCTTGGACAATACGAAGCAATACCGACCGATATTAAAGAAGATCCACGACCGAATGTTAAAGATAAATTGTTCGCAGATTTGGCAGATACCAACGATTGGTAACAAACCACAACAAGTACTTACATTTATTTTTTTTTAATTATTTATTAATGTTTGGAGTTGGAGTTTGAGATTCGACTCGTTATTGATAATTTGATTTAGAGAGAGGTCTGACTTTTGTTCTTGCAAATTATCAGTTCATTCAAAATTTATTCTCAGAAGAAGTAATTAACTCCTCATTATTTATAGAAATAAGAATTTATTATGAGTTCAGAAAAATACTACAAATCAATTACAGAATTTTAATTATTTTCACGAAAGTTTCCAATGACGTAATTTTTGCATAGATTTTCAAAATTCCTCTTGAACCATTTATTATATGAACTCTTGTTCGTTTTCGTAGTTTTTTTAATCCATGTAGATAGTTTTTTTTAACAAATATACTCAAGAAATGATAAGAAACCTATGTTTATTATTTATTAACGTTAAAACATTACCAATTCTATGATAAATCAATAATTTCAAAAATCCTAAAACACCTATGATTCACGAAAAATTAATTTACATTCAATGAAAATATGACAATTCAACTTCAATGCATTTTTTGGAAGCATATCAATTCCAATCCACCTTGATGTTTTATTGGAATATGTAAATATTGATTTTGTCAAGTTTTTTTTTGTTAATTTTTTTTTATCCCGTAAACCTACTTTAATGGACAATTCTACATTATCAGCAAATAACACTTTATCTTCATGTTCACATGATACTAACAACAAATACAAACGGGCAACTTCGGTCTCCTTATCATTTTTGTATTGGCCTTTTGGGAAAAATTGCAAAATCCATTTGGAAATGCCGATTGTTTTAGGAAAATTCCATTCAAATTCTGTGGATTTTGTTGAGTTTCCAGTGACGAGATTTTTACATTGATCTTCAAAATCCTTAATTACCCATCTATGTGTCTGTTCAACGATGCGTTCTGTTGTTGGTTTTTGTGTAGTTTTTCTTTTCTTTTTAGTCATGTTGATTGCTATTTTATTTTTTATTTTATTAAATTTTGCTTGAGTAAGGAATTAAAGAAAAGCTTGTGGGGGAATAACCTTGGGTCAACTGTCAAGTTTAACGTTATTAGAATTACCCATTTAAAAGTGACATCTTAAAAAAAACTGATTTTTATTGAATTTGTTTTGAGCTACGTTTGATAATAATAATTTTGATCTTGGGAACTAATTTAAATGTCTGGGCTGATATTTTTCTTCAAAACGTGACTCATCAAATAGTATGTACCTAGATTGTCAACAAACCAAAAGTGTATAATGGATGCAATGGACGAACAAACTTTACTACATTGTCTCCTCTTCTTAGAGATCTTTTAAAAATCAAATATTAGATGAAGTGAAATGGATGACAATCAAATGGAATGGTAAAACGTGGTGGAAATAAAATGAAGCCACATGTAATGTAGCTCTATGGATATAATAATGGCCACTCAACGTTTTGCATTATAAACGTTTTTCGTTAAAAATTGTACAAATAAACAAAACGTTTACAATGACATGAGGTAACACTTGAAATATATCGGGGAATCACCGTCCATTATAATAAAAGTGATAGTGAAGTCTTATGATCAGACGGAATAAATATTGAAGATTAAAAAACTTAAATAAATATGGATAAAATTGATACCGAACAAAAGATAAAATGGCGTATTTATAGTAAAGATCTCAACGTTGATGTTGGCACCTCAATCATATCCGAACCTATGGAATGGCATTTTCCAAATAGCATCGGACGATCCCAATGGCTTTTACAATTATTTCCACAAGGACAATACAATTATGGATTTGCACAAAAGTATGTTACTCTGTACTTACGACTTATGTCCTGTGAGAATGAAAACAAACAACTGCATGGTACGAGTGTTAAGATGTCCATTGCAATTCCAGACATTCCACTAAATAAATCTCGAGATGCCAAAAATGTAATTTTTGATTATCAAGTAAAAGCTCGTCGATGGATTGGTTTGAAAATTATGCCTGTGGACGATTTAAAAAATGGTCTGTATGTTGATGTTGAGTGTAATCTTACTGTTAGTAATCGGCCACTATCGCTACCAGAGAGCACAGGTTTTAATCTCATTTTGGACAACCTAAAAACTGGACTTAATATCGAGGACGATTCTTTGAATTCATTGATGCGAATTATTCGTAATAAAACTGAAAGAAATTGTAATGATTTGACTTTGTCATCAACATCATCATCATTGAGAGATGATAAAGACGAGATTTTTCCGGAATCGCTAATTGTTGAAGAGAATCCTGAGACGAAACTTGAAGATACTGTGAAATTTGAGAATACACAATTGTCAATTGAACCCCAACAGAACATTACTGAGCTTGAAGACAACCAACACGCTACAAACAATAAATCTGTTACTGATAGTTCATCGGAAATTCCTCCAAATGATGACATTCCTTTAAATATTGATGAAATTCCTTCAAATATGGATGAAATCCTTCAATGTACTAACAATGACGATCCAGAGCGATCAACCCATAAATTACCAGAAGCGCCTTTGTTGTCCCATCATCATTTGCTATTGAATGCCATCGAAATGATCCTTCAAGGTAAAGATGTCGTTGAAGTCATCTCAACTATTAGTGAACATGACAAAATCACTGAAATTGCCGATCCCGAATATTATGAATTTTTGGATATGGTGCAGTACATCGATATTAAAGATCGCCTTAATAAATATACCGAGATGATCGATGTGCACGATATGAACGGACAGAAGATGAAGAATTTCCTACAAGTTTGTTTGGAATTTTTGGAAATCTATGCTAATGAAACCAGACGAATCAAAATGAGAAAATGTTTGGAAAAAATGCGGTCCAACAATGTGTGCATTCAGGAATTTGTAGAGACTCAAAAATGTTTGGGGACGCAACGACAATTCTTTTACATTACATGTTGTATGCTAAATGTTTTCTTTATGATTGTAATCATTATATTATTTATAATTATGATGAAATATGGATTATAATAAGGAATTCAAAATAAAAGAAAAAAAAATTTTTGTTTGTCAAAAATAACTACTATTAAAATACATGAAAATCTATAGGTGGGGGTTTGCTGTCACCCTCATGAATTTCGATGATCTTTAAGCGACCATTTACTAGAGTTTTTCTCGCTTTTCTTAGGGGGCCGAATTGTTATTACTAATTGTTTTTATTTCTCTCAAAAAATTCTCTTGACCTTCCTCAATTAAAAATTCCATAATTATGCTCGCGTCATTATTGTCGTCACCGTTTTTTTCAGCCCAAACTTTTGAGGTTAACGGAATGACCTTTTAACTGTTATGTAATATGTAATTCGTTCTCAATTGTGGATAGAATATTAATATATATTAATATATGGGAGGGAATGACTGACGGTTTTTTTTTTAAGTACACTTTTTGTCTTTTTGGTCTATACATATATGTCGAGGTCACGATTTGAAACTTGTCGCAGTTAACTTTAATTAAACTAGAACAATACATTTTTCCATTACCAACATACGACGAGAAAGATAAATAATTTTTGACATTTTTTATTTAAATAAAATTATTCTTATGATAAAACAAGCAAATATTTTTGTAGTTTACTTAATAATGACACGAATGCTTCATATAATGTATAATGCTTCAATGTCGATTATACATAATTCTTTTTTAACCTCTCCTACAGTCTACATTTTTTTTTTTTATATATACAACAAGCAATTTTTAATTTTTTTTTTTTTTGAAAAATATTACGAGAAAAACAAAAATTTTCTTTTTTTTTTGCAAAATGTGTCAAATATAATAATTCTCAAAGCAATAAAGAGTATCCTAAGAGATAAAGGAGACTGACTGACTGACTGCTGCACGAACTTTATAGTAATAATTAAAATATTATTAATTAATTAAATTAAAATTAATTAATAATACTAAACTACGATTTTTCATTATTTTTTATTGCTTTGCTATTTTTGTGTGGAACTTGATTATTTAAATCTAATAATATTATTAATACAATAAAAAAGAGACGGTTCAGTACATTTTAACGTGGTGGCAACTTAAAAGTTCAATATCTATTTAAAAAAAACGAAATTTTGTGGATTAATCCTCACAATAATCACCGATTACGGATTGTTTAATTTTTTTCTAAATATTTTGAATTTTTTTTTGTTCTGAGAAAGAATACATAATAAGAAAAAAACAATTCGCAATTCTCTGGATTTCTTGTGGTTTTTTTGTTTTGTTTTTTTTTTTTTGTTATCAATTAACTTGAGGGATATTTGTTGCATGGCTGTATAATAGACGTCTTTCGTACAGGCACAGATTCAGGTGTTGGAATCGCATCACCAGTCGTCACTTTATTTGCAAAGACTTGTTTGATTCCACCACCTTTCTGTTTGGCCATTTGATAGTCTCCAGAATCAAAATATTTTTGCTTTAAATAATAATAGAAAATCAGATATTTGGCAATAAATATTGATGCAATCACTAAACCTACTCCTTTCTGTAGACGTTTTTGCAAAAATGCTGAATGTCCGCCGGGCCCATTACGTAGGCCAGCTGCAGCTTGAGGATATTTTGCTTTTAATTTTTCTTCTTCCAGTTTTTCCAGTTCAATTGGATTTATTGGATGCTTTATAATTAAAAAAAATATAAACAAATTAAATAGAAATTCAGTTTTTTTTTGTATTGGAATTATAGAAAATTTGTTACCTCTGGAACGGATGTATTTCCATTTTCACTGTTCATTTTAGTGTATCCTGAATAAGATATTTTATTAAATAATAATTTTGAATAAAAAACGCTAACATTAAATGAAAATTAGTTGATTAGTCGGGTTTCTACACGACACTTTATTGATTATTTAGAATTAGACTGAATAAACATGCACTGACCGATATGATGTTACCACAAATAAATATACAGATGAGTATTCAAAATTTACTCGACCCGAATTAAAATAGAAAATAAAAAACAATGATTGGAAAGTTTACTTTCATTTACAAATAAGCAATTTCAAAGAGCTCAGACTGCTACAAATTTGGTATTTAAACATCCAAATAAAAAAGCAATTGTTCTGTACAGAACCTATGAAGGACTTGCCGTTTTTAATGATTTGACGCGGCTATTTTCTATAATAAAAAAAAAAAAGCAGTTGTTGTCGAATCGACAGATGCGATTAGCATAATTGAATGCTGCTTAAGATCTAAAAATATTGAATGACATGAATGTGTCAAATGTATCTAAGACAATAATTTCGACATTGTGTATTTTATAAATATTCCAAAAATGATAGAAGAAAAACAATTTGAGGTTAAACAGAACATAAAAGACACGACCTTGCCATGGAACAGTTACCAAAACAACAAAAACAGGGCATCAATTCGCAGTCTCTACGGCCTTGTGCGGAAATGAATTTTCAAAAATAGAAGTACACAGTAAACTTATTGTCTATTTTAGATAGCCGATAGGAATTTAAAAAAAAAGAAAATTAAAGCGTAATTACATGGATAAATACAAAACGATTCAAAAAAAAAATCCATGCACAATATAAATACCTAGAGGGAAAAAGTGTTGAATTGATGACCTTACCTTTGTGCAATCTGAACCAAAATTAAAGGAAATCTTTTTCGATTATTATTTATAACTTAAAATCTAGTAAACTAGATTTTCAACGAAATTTCCGTTTTTCCTGATTACTGAACACAGAACTCACTACGAATAAAAATATAAAATCCAAGATGGTTTCAAAGCCGCTGTCCAGCAGCGTTGTCGTTTGACAGTAATAGATTCTTAACAAAAATGGAGCATAATATTTTCGGAGTATAATTATTTTTTGTAATTTTTAAATCCAAGTTTACTATAATTTTAAATTATATTTTAAACCGTAGTATACTGGTTAATTAGCGAGACACGACCAGTGTTGATGATGAAAATAGTATAGGTAGGACTATGATATGTTAATTCGGAGCATACATACTCCATTTGGAGTAAAACGACAGCACAGCTGTAAGATGCGCATACGTATTCGAAATTATATCAATTTTGTCATCGAAATAATTTTGACATTTATTGACCCGCTAACCAATAAAAAAAGGTTTTTCTACAATTTAACTTGCTCCGCCAGTAGGTTTTCTATAATCATTTAAATTTGAATTTTCTCCAATTCGATAAGGGACAACCTATACTCTATAGGAAAATGAGTAAAAGCTATCAATTTCCGTTAGTAATGTGCAAAAAACTTTTTTTTAAAAAACGCACTCTTTTTTAATTGGGTCATAATTGCATATTATTTAATTTTATATACCATAAAATTTAATAAAAAGATTTTGCAATGTTGGTTATCGTTTTAAAAAAAAATTACAAAAAATAATAAATCAATTGAAACACTTTACGTGACAAATATGAAAAAAAAACTTTATAACTGCTTTCAAATGTTTTCAAATAAGAAATTAAAGGGTTTTTAGGTATTTATGTTATTTATATATTTGTACTTTTAAATTACTTTGATTAGTAAAACAAAGGGTGGAAACGTGTTCAGGGGACAGTTTTACCTATAATAATAGAAAAATCGGATTCTTTCTATCAATAAAATGTAAAACATCAATATTTTGATGATTAATTTAAAAATATTAGTTAAAGATTTTCCGGATTTTTCAACGCGAAAAGTCTTTTAATTAGATCCCTAATAGATCGTAAAAAACCCTATCTCGATATTTCTATTAATAACGGAGATAGGACTGGACCGGATATTTTTTTCTGAAAAATAGATTTTTTTCAATTTTGGCTCATAGCAGGGTGACCTTTCAATATGCTGTAGAGGTCATATTTCTAAGCAATAAATGTTTTGGTGGTTTTTTGTTCTTAAAAAAATTGCGGAGATATGGGAAAAAGAAGATTTTTTGTAGAGGTAACTTTGTCGGGACATTGTGGCCAAACTATTGGGCGTAGATCCAAAAGTTTTCAAGAAAATTAAAGTCAAAGGATCTCGCTTTTAGAAAAAAACAATTATAATTTTCCGATAGAGCAAATTTTCCGAGAAAACCCCTCTTCAAATGCAAAAAATTATGTGTCTTAGAAAACAAACAAAATCACCAATTTCCCAAGATATTTATCAATGGGTTTTTTTATTTTATGAAACTAGACTATACTACCTACAACGAAGGATAAAAAAGTTTGGAAAAATATCACTCCTTCTATTTTTAATAAATCGCTGAAAATACCCTTGCACGATGTAA
>JANSTT010017048.1:0-18671 GCA_026745375.1 Platyura marginata | reverse complement strand
TGGAATGGAACCAGAACTAATGTTTGAGAGCTTAGGTTCGTCCAGCTAGTATCTACAATTTTAGAACAAATCCGCATACGATGTTTAATCTCTAGATCTAGAATCTAGAGCTAGACTATCAACTAATAATAGGGTAACATTTTATTCATCATTTTCATTATCTTTTCTTCATAACGGCTGCCTATCATCAAGCCGCTCACAGTATTTTAATTTAATTCTTGTCCTCCAGTCTGTTTTTCACATTTTATCATTTTCAGTCAGATATTATAACGGAAAAGGTCAGACATAAAAAACTCAAGGCGATTCCTGTAAAATGAAAACCTAAATAATGGTTTTGGGTTTTGTTCATTCTTTCAACTGTTCCTGCTTTTTGGTGTGGTGTCTCTATTTTTTTTATTTTATTTTTATATCTATATGTAGATATGTAGATATATAGTATCTATAAAGGGTACCTATAGACAAACAAAGAGATGAAAATCGTTATTATTCAAGAAACAATTGATGCACAAGTTTTTCGAGCAAACAATTACGTAATATATTCAAAACCTACAGGATAATATTTCTATGGGAATGTTGAAAAATGTTGTTTATACTCGTAGATCTTAAATTATTTATGTATGTATTTTCTGCATAATTTTTGTGTATTTATTTTTGAAAATTAAGAAATAAATTTATGGCTACAACAGAAAGGACAGTCAGTGTATATTATAAGGGTTAAAATAACAATAATAAATAATTTTCAAACCCTTTACAGAACATTTTGTTAAATGTTTGTATAAAGGGATCAATTTACATATAAATGCTCTGGTTAAATTGTATAAAAATGGCTGATTTGATTAAATGTACATCAGAGAGAGAGAGAGAGTAATACGTACGTAAAAAATGTTAATAACTTAAAGATTTTTAAATTAAAGATCTTTAGTATATGTATATATATTGTATATGTAATACATATATACATATAACTTTTATTTTTTTTATACTTTTAATAGTTTTTGAAATTTAAACTTTAATTTAATATCACCCAGCATTATTATTTTCACAAAATTTTGAAACACAAATATTTTAAATTTTTCACTAATGTCATACTAAAATGATACTCTTAAGAATATAGAAAAATTAAGAAATGGATTTAGCTAATACAATTAAACATGGTTGCCAAGTAGGCAAGTGATAACTGTTTTTAAAATTGTTGACTGTATACAAGACATTTTTAGTACCAAAAAGTTAATTTTACCATATAATAATTTCGACGACATTTTATTATACTAGTACATATTTAGAATTGTTAAGTATTTTATTTCATTTAAAAGCCAGTCAAAAGGAAGACAATTTTGTATATTTTATTTATTTATTATATTTTTAAAAAGTTTTCCAAAGTTATTACTTTGATCACATTAAAGTTATTGAAGCCAAATGTGATATCTATAGTATAGTACGTAAACATTTGAAACACATCATAACTTCATTCAAATTTTATGTTTTTTAATTAAGTTTCAGTAGTTCTCGCTTGAATATTTGTGAAAAATTTTAATCGCTTCGCTCGCAACACTATGTTGTGACACCATTGTATTTAGGCACCACAAAAAGTACTGAGTAACTATTCTAAAGTGACTTGATGAATTAATAGGGATTTTTACGTTTTGAAAATTTTTCATCAAATTTAAATAATGTATGCCTGTTAATTTTAATTTTTCCCATAACTATGTATGTAGGTACGTTATCGAATAACTTTGCATTAGATAAGGAATTAATTAGCACAAAAAACAAATAAAAGAGAAACTTTACCCACAAAAAATACCGAAATTTTACTTTTTAACATTCATAACCAATTTGACACATAAAAGACGTTCTTATACATTAAACTTACAATATACATATTCCAACTTTAAAACATCCCCAGATTTTCTGCCAACCGTGAAAAGTTCAGTTATTTCCTTGAATGTTGATTAGCTTTAACTCCATTCAAGTTATAACATTAAGTACAAAATTAGTGGATATAATTGTAAGTTTGAGTAATAGGATCTCTTAATATAATCACATATTATACGATTTGTAGAAACGTTTTGTAATTAATTTTATACATCATGAATTGTGTTATTTGGTATATAGCAGCCCTAATGAGAAAAATATTTTTATTATTTTCGGAAATTACTATGTTTATGTTTAACTTTTGCAACACGGAGTAGTAATGAAATACTATTATTATTGTTAATATTGAAATTTTTAATTACGAGTACATGAAGAAATAAATATATTTATTGTTCAATTGGCATTTTTTTTTAAAAATTTGAAAAAAATTAAAAATTACGAAATAAAAGGAAAAACTAGTAAAGATAAAATAAAGTAGCCGAGTATGAGTATGAGTACTTATTTATTATTTACGACTTAATCCTATTTTGTTTGTACAACAAATATATATTGAGTAAAGTGAAATAAAAATGATTAAAAACCCCTAGAAATTGCATAAAATTGATTGAAAGCGCCAAAACGATAGGCTGTGAAACTGTTTGATCTATTAATGAAATCCTAATTTTTTTATTCTCGATAATTGTTGTCATATCAATTACTTTTACATTCCGAATATGTTTCGAGTAAATGAATGATTTATATCAAAATTAGGTACACACTGTAGGAGTACTTAATAAATTGTCAAAATCTCAGCTCTCTAGCTTCAGCCCTTTAACCGAAATCTTAATGGATGCATATTTTGACTTTTTTTGTTGTTGATAGAAGTGTGATTTTTTATGAATCACCTACACTGAGGTCTTTACTTAGACCCATTGTATAGTACTCCAGTTACATTTATCTCAATTGATCTGATGATCTTTTTTTGTGCGAAAATGTAGCATTTGAGGTGTTCTTTTTACGAAAACCTTTCAAATGCTCGCTATTTCACCGTCATTTAAGCAATGCTATTTTTATAAAATAATGCCATTATTAGACTTTTTTTAAGTGAAATCCAACCACCCGGCCTCAGATTCAAATTAACATTTTCATGTTTTACCCCATATTTTGACTTAAAATTTTACGAGAAAGACAATAGCTTTCATGTTTTGTACGATCAATATTAAGGGGCGTTACAAACTCCGTACTAAAGTCATAATACCTTTTGATTAACATTATATGGGTATAAAAACTGTATGCGGGTTAAGTTTTTAGAGGTGGTGAGAAAATAAGGATCGAAAATGCAGCAAAAAAAATCATATTGGAGGCGTCTTCTAGTTGTAAATTTTCTCTAACAAGTAGCAAACAATGGGCATGGGAAACTTGGATATTATGTAAGTATCTTTAAAAAAGTTTGATCTCATTTTGTCTTCCAAATAAGCATAACATTAAATGAGCCTTTCAATAATTAATGAATGAATCACCAAAGTCAAAAAATATAATATTTTTTTTGAGGCTTTCTTATTGAAAAAAATGCAATTTCTTTGAAAATAATCTATAGTTGGTAACTGATATAATCGAAATAAACATCACCGTCATTTTAATCAAAAAATGATTTGCTTTTTCCAATAATCCTATAAACATATTCTACAATAGTATCCAATAATCAGTAATTTATTTTGTATAAAAGTAGCAAAAAGCAGCAAAGAAGTAAAATGACATGGAAAATGAATAGTCAATTCCACTTATGGTACCGCATATGATGATTGCATTATATTGAAATTAATTGGAAATTTATATAACATTTTGTACATCGGACTACCCCACAAACAATGGGATAATAATTTTTAAATTATATTCTGTCATGTCACTTGTTGATGCACAAAGCCAAAGAATATTATAATTAAATTAAAAAATCATTAAAAAAGATTGATATAATGTCGATATACGCTATTAACAACCATTAATATTTATTTTATAAAAATGCCCATTGTGTACCATATAATTTCTTTAAATGAAGACCACAATTTTCTCCTGTACAGGAGTACAGGGTGTTACTAATTTCAACTGGATGGTAAATTGGATCAATAAAATTCTTTTTCACTTCTTAAAGCAGTTTTATTTTAATATGTCCCTGGGGAAATGTATATATTCGTTTAGAATAACAACGTCTCCTATCATTGCTTGAAATTAAAATTTTTTTTATATAAAATAGTAACACCCTGTATATATGCAAAAAATGTATTGTATAAATCTGAAGTACATATCAAATTTATTTTAAATCCAGTTTATGCGAATTTTTGTCGTTTCGCTTATAATTGACATTTTGTATGATGAAATAAAATAAGTTTTAAGTAAGCAAAAACGAAATATATAGACATCATGGCCTCAAGTTACTTAATGCATATACTGCAGGTCCGAATCTAGTCAGAATAATAAGTTTTGACTTTAAAATAAAATAAATGGAAATAAAGCAAGGGAATTAAAAAAAAAATGTTTTTTAATAAAAAAATTACTAATAGGAACCTAATTGTAATTAAACATAAGTAAAATTTTGTGAAGTGCTATATTAATTTACAGAACCAGCATAATGTATAATTTTGTAAGTGTACGATCTGGAATCACTGGATTCGGCCTTGGTATGTAATTCTTGTTTTTTTTTAATAATAATAATGTGGACTCTGTTCGCTTCAGGTTCACAAACTAAAAAAAAAAAAAATGAAAAATGTCAACCAGTTTTGTTTTAATAGTGTATGCATTTATCCAATGTGTACAATATACATATATGTATATGTATCTATGTATGTATGCATGCAATGCAATAGTTAATTATTATTTGTTGCTGAATGCATAATTTTTTTTGTCAAATCCACATTATTATTACTCTCTAAAGCTAAAGCAAGCTAAAGGTACATATTTTACGTTCGGACATAAGATGGTGGTGGATTATGTTAAATTTCATATATTGCAGAATGCGGCCATAAATCTATTCTTGCTATTGGCTTTGTGGTTAGAGATTAAAGTATTGGTTTGGTTGGTTATTTTTGCAATGAATTGATCAATATTTTTTTTTCTTTTGTGGTGTAGTAGAAGTTAGGGTCAATGACAATGATCGTGAGCCAAGTTGTCTTCTGTTCATACGGTCTACTTGTATCTTGGACATACAATGTATATGTACCTACATATGTACAAGGTACAGTACCTACATTTACTTATTTGATATATTTATATGATGGATAAGTTAATGGATTTTAATCAATTTGTTGTTAAGATTTAGGTCAGTATTTTAATTATATTTCTTGTTTGTTAATTAAGAATTAGGTTTAATGGAAAAACTATTTTTTTTAGGTATAGTATACTTATAGTTAGCTCTAGAAAGAATGTATTTTAAAACTAATTCTTTTGCTTTTGGGAATTATTGTATATAAGTACTAAACAGTTAGCTTTCCATCGTTACCAATTATTCAAAAAGCTCATAACTTTCAGGTTGATATTCTTTTATTGTTTGTTTAGTGAAATGCTGTCATTATTTTTTAATCTAATTTTAAAGTTAAAAAGTTTCGATCAAGCAAAAAAGTTATACCAACATTAAATTCATATCAAATGTTAAATTTTGCATTCCAAAGTTTTTGAAAGACAGATTAATGTATCTACATACATACATATAAAGTTTACTTTTAAAAGATTGTAATTGTAGGTAAAATTCTTGTAGGTAGATACGACTCGTACTCGTACAAAAGTAACAATTTCAGATCTTAAGTTCATATAGAACTAAATAATTGCATAAAAAATCAGTATAAGATTAAATGTGCACAAATTATGCTTATGAATGAGCTCTTCAAGTTTTCCCTTGCAAACATGTTCTATATTTTCCATTCAAGCTTAAATTAATTGTGACTTTTTGCTGCTACTTCTCAATGGCTATAATATGCAGATTTTAATGCGATATCTGACATAATAACGTTAGTTAGATTGTTATAGTTTGCTTAATGTGACAAATTAGCTTTGGAAAATTTTGTTATCATTGTGAAACTATAATAGTATGCACGAAAGTGTATCATTAAGTTATACTGTAAAAGCTTTAATGTTTGGATATTGCTAAAAGCAATGTTTGAATTTGATGTGTAACTTTAAGTTTAAAATATCATCATGCACATCATTTGGATTATCTTACTACATATTACTGAGTTATAAATATATGTAAATTATGTAGAAATATTTTTTTCAGTAGATTACTAGTTAAGTTAAGTAAAAGTATAACCAATAAAATGGGTCAGTGGGTAGAGTCGTTCCATGTGGAGCTAGAAAACATATTTACGTAATTGTTTTTCGTAGGTGATGCTTTGAATATGAGGCTGGATGGTTGCATTGCACTTCCACACAGTCTAATTACATTAATTAAGTAATTAAATATTTCGAAAATAGGTAATAGGTAATAGGTATATGTTTAAATAATTAAAGTGAAATGGGCAGCATTTGAAGGGTTTTCGCAAAAGAGACAAATAGGAACCTTATTATATATATACAATACATATGTATTAATTGAAATTGGAAATTTGTATAATAGGGTCATAAAAAATGATACTACACGCACAAACAAAAAAAGAAGAAGTAAAAATATAAATTAAAGAAAAAATTATTTATTTTTTAAACTTACTAGTTAAGGACTAATTTTAGATATAGCAAATGTGTAAATGTGTAAATGTCAAAACAATATCTCTAGTTGTTTGTTGACAAAACAAATTATGCTTATACAATAATTTCTAACACAAAAGCTTTCTGAAGTGTCGCCATCATATACATACATACGTGAAATATGATTAGCTCACTTAATACGATTTAGATTTCTTGTAGATATTTGTTAACAAAATCACACTCAGATAAATTTTTTCTTATGAACATTTTGGTTAATTTTGTGACTTTTTTGCCGACAGCTTTTTTTCACCATTCTTATTTTTTTTATTTTAGAAATATTTCTTGGTGATTTTTTTGTTTTTATTGTACTAGTATAGTATCATATTACTGAAATAAAGCAGTATAGAAATTTGGTATTCTATATTTAACTAAAAAAATACTTAGTATAACATATATCATCATATAAGTACATAAATAAAACTAAATACATATGTATGTATGTATATTCTTAAGTAGAAGTAGTTAAAATTTTTGATTATGCTGACATATTAAAAATAATAATCTATAAAAAAATAAAACAAATAAAAAAACATATATTAGACTATATAATGCTACAACAACAAACCGTCACCCCTCTAGTGAAAAAATAATTTTTGTTAACACAATCTGAAATGTGTTTACAATATGCGACCAAACAGCTCGTTATTTGAAGCGATGATATAAGTAAAATGATAAGTATGCGAAAATATTTCTAATATTAATCTTTGACGATGGCGCAAAGTAGCTATGTAATAAAAATAAACAGTTTCAAATTATTTGAAAGTATGTGATATTATCTTTCTTTTGAAACATTAAATTTACAATCTAAATCTAAACAAATTTTGAATGGGATAAATTTTCTGTGTCATCTTATACCTACAGATTATACAGACACAGAGCTACCAATGGTACATATATTACCTATGATTTTTGTGATATTAAAGTTTACTTCATTTTGCATAAATCTTTTATTTAAAGATATTTATAGCCGGTAAGTATAAGTTTCCACATTGCATACAGTCTTTTTTTTGAAGAAAAAGCCCATATTTTCCATTAAAACATTTCGTTTGTTGTAGCTTTAGTGGAAATATATAGTATAAAGTGGAACAGAAAAAGTATCTTAACAATTTAGAGTGTTTGAGGAAGACAGTCGATTTTTATATGTAAAAGGGGCATATTTTTTGTGATAATATACGTGTGTCGCTTATTTATTTATTTTTTAAATGAAGTTTAAACTGTAACTCATCGTTATAAAATTTCAATACAACGTTTATTAATTATTGTTAATATGAATCAAAACATATGTTAATTATTGTATTGAGCATAATTTCACAAGTACTCAATTACCTCGTTCAAATTTGTATTTTAATAGGGTAAAGTCATCAATTTTAATCAATTCTCACATTGAAAAACAGGTGTTTTATGGTTGGACTATACAAAATTCTACACAAATTGCGGTTTACCTTATTATTGTACAATGTACATAAATTCAATTTTATTATTAATTCAACGACATATCACGATTTGTTCTACAATAATATAATGTTGGTTATTTTCATGTACATAATAATAGGTCTACAAATCTCTTGTTATTACATTTATACAAGTTGTACGGTTGTGGCAATATTTTTGCAATATCTGGTAATTGATAGGACTTGCTGTTTGTGTCCCAACAGTCTCTGAAAAATACTACACAAATTTGTCAAAAAAAAAAAAAACATGTTGTCAACAAAGTAAACGCTGGTTCCACTCAATTAATTCAGACTGGTGTCTATTCTTATTTTTTTTTGTGGGTAATTTCAGACAGTTATCTACTGTTTATAAGCTTTTTGTCGGTTTACAAGTTTTCACCACTATCCAAGAAGAAATCTCACCACCACACCAAGACACGATATCGATAATTTTCGGTGATAAATCGTCACTTAAATCTATCTGAAGGTTAAGTTAACCCTTTTCCTAGGCAAATTAAATCTTCTTTATGAATACTGATGAAGAAAGGTGAGATATTTTCCATAAATATTACTGCGGGCACTATGCGCTAGGAAAGATTTATTACAGCGAATATATCTTTCTAAATGGGAATTGCATCAAAATATCAAAAGATCTATTTGCTTTTGCTTAGAGAAGTACACTACTTATATTTTGAAATCCTACAATCTTTAATAAGTAAACTCTGGCTCCTAAAAATGTCAACATTTTGACAAGAAAAGAAAATTTAATATATTTTTTTTTAGAGTGGAAGCAATGAACGAAGTCTTTTACACATATCACTCAACACTGGCTCAATATAAATGTGGTCGACGATTATTACACTCAGTATGTGGTTTTGTCATTTAATATAACGAAAAATTGTCAAGATAATGTTCGCATAACAAATAACAAACACCAAAGGAACCCATATAATTCAGAAAAAAAGTATTACATTTCACTTCAAAAAGATATTTTTTTTCTTAGCCTCTTCTTTTTCCAATGAACATGTTTTTTTTCTGTTTTTTTTTTTTACTTCAAAACAATGACTAATTGAAACTTTACTTCCGTTTAATGACGGTTAAGTGAGTACAAAACAATTAAACGAAAAACAAAAATAAAAAAACTTTTTTTATTAAATTCTTATTGTTCGATTTGCTGGTCGTTCTGTATAATTACATAAAAAGATCTCTCTGTTCCAAACCACTCACTTTAATTTAGGCCGCGATGTAATTACAAAGAAATATATAGCAAGATGCCATTCAAAAAGAATTTTTAATTGAAAACTTACAATAATAATATCTGAAACTTTTTTTGAATGTTTATTTTGTAAATCGTTGAATCAGCATGCATAGGGACGTCGGGTATATAGAGAGGCGGTAAGTCAATCCGAATTCAATTTAATTAATTTTATTTCGAAATGAATTTATTGTGTACATAAAGCAATATTTTGTTTAAATTCTAAGGAGTATAAAATACATCCATATATGTACAATGTACATATATATTGAGAGAATTATAGCTAAAGCTTTATATGGTAATTTTAGTATATATACTAATTATCATAAACAAAATAAAGTTTAGAAACATCTGGCAAATAATATGAGAACAATAACAGTCAAAAATCTCAGCTGTATGTATATTTATTTACTACTCTGTCGATGCGTATAAATTTAATTTTGATTTAATTTAAATTTGGATTTTAAATTTAGTGACTATACGAAGTTTCTAAATATAAAGCAAGTAGAGTTGAAAAGCCTGTCAAATAATAAAATTTGTAATTCAAACAATAAGGCTCTCTGAAACCGTTTGAAGGTAGTGTTGTCGTAATTATTGTTCAAATATACATCGTCTTTCAATTATTCTTGGAAATTAAAATTAACAAATAGTCGATCGAGATATTAATTTCTTCACATTCTTAAATGTATAGACAGAATAAATGAATTATTTGTGGTCTCATGTTACTGATGAAGAGAAATTTTAGCTATTATGTTGATATGAATAAGGTGCAAATTTGAAATCGGCTGGTTATTATTGACGTAAAACGTATTGTAAACCAAAGTAAAAGTGTACTTTTACAAATTGAATGAATAATTAATTTCAAAAATTAAACCACAGCCCATTGGATGCCTCAGTTATGTATGTATGTAGTGGGTCAAATTTATTATTTTATTTTACCATAATTTATAATAAATTAAACCAAAACAAAGTCAATATTTGATTTAATAAGATATTAAACAGTTTTTATACGTTGACTTATATATGTACATACATCGTGTATAGTTAGATAACTTTAATATTTCTCATGTTTCAGGCAAAATTGATGATTTCGCAGTTCAACTTTGAGGCGCAAAATATCATCATATACAAGACGAAGTTTTATTATTTCTAAGTTGTTAATGCTGCTATGGTTAAAATTGTATTTAGGTTAAAGCCTTTTTATCTTATATCTCTAAGAGGCTATTGAAGGATCAATACGGAAAACTTTATCAGATGTTTCTGAGCGTGTAAATATAAACGAAAATTAAGGAAGGAAATTTGAAGTTGGCAGCTTTTCTCATTTGAAAATCTATGTACTGTACATTTGTACATATATTGTGGGTATGTATTCATCAACTAATAACAATAAAGTATTGCATCAAATCTAATGTAGTTGGGTTTATTCATATTATACATATGTATGTATGTACTTTGACTTACTGTAAATGCATTGCATTATGCACAATTGCACAGTGTGTTGCCATTGTTATTGCCACTGTATAAAACTGTAAAATGTAGTAAAAGTTTGCAAATAAAATGTGTTCAGAAAGTTTTTTTTTGCTTTTTTGTAGAAAATTTCAATTCCTTTTTGCATATAGAATAATGTATACGAAACGAACAACATTTAAAATTCATAAAATACAGTTAGCTCTAGTTATAGTGAACAATTCTAATAATATATTTAACTTAATACTTACTGTCTCCATCTAAAATTCTGAAAGAAACGGAAGAAGTGACAACGCAATAACCATAATAAACTATATACATATACAATCGAATGATATTAGTTGTGAGCGAATATAGATCAAGTTGGGCGGAAGGGAAAGCTGAACTCAATTTTCGTTCAAATGTTAATGAGTTATTCTTGATAAATAGACAGTAAAATAGACGAAATAGTCCTTTTAGTCAAGGCCAAATAGACAACAACAAAAAAGACATCATTTTTCAATTAAGGTTAACCTGAACGAAATTTGTATAGTACTCAGAATTCAATTAGAACAACCGCAAAAACTAGACGATTGTCTCTACATCCGGGCTCTAGTAATTAGTAATTTAATTTCGCTCCTTTTATTACAATTTGAGTGAATTTTCTTATCGTGTGATGTTACTTAAATTGCTCCGTTTTCCGTTATAGTTCGTAGCGTTTAGTTGAGAATTCCAAATGGAGCGGTAATTTTGGATACAAACTATTTGTATGAAATTTATTTGACAATTAATTACAAAAACTAACGTTTGCTACATACAATACATGTTTGAGTGTAGGTCAATTGTTCAATTTATGAAAGTCAGTTTAGTTATTTAATATTTATGAAGGAATTGATAACAATTTCGTTTAGCAGTTGAAGGCCGACGCCATTTAGCCTACTGATTAAAAAATGAATATTAGTTAAGAATAACAGGTTTCCTCACATTTTCTGTTCCGACTTTTAATTGGCATATACATACATATCCATAATGAACAGACCAGAAGAATATTATTTGTTCAGAAAAAAAAACAGCTTAGTACCTAATCGTAAAAGTTCACGAAAAACTAATAATTCTATGAAGCCATCAAACCAAGGTTAAAATAATCAAACTTTTTAAATAATATATACATAATGATAGTCTTAATCTAAACAAAAAATGACCAATTTTACATTCTCTATACATACAAAAATCTGCAACTCGAAATGATCCATATGTAAAATAATCAAGATGATAGTTAATTCCTTTTCTACGATTTTGTAGAGAGCAAAAGCATGAAACCTAATAATACCATTCCAGTCAGTTCAATGTCTTCGTATAAACAAAACCAGAAAATCTCATTGAATAAAATAAATATTTATTTGGCATTATGTATATTTAAAATTGAATGCAAAGCAATTTCGGGTCAAAAACAATAAATATTGCATTTGCACGATTTTCTGGTTGGTACATACATATGAACATATATATAGTATAAGTATATAGTATAAGTTGTAAGGTATGGTCAAGGAACCAGAACAGGAAACGTCAGTCTGACAGCCTTATGAGTGTGGGAATTTCTTTCGGTTGGTTAAAGCTATGTATTTGCATAAAAAGAATAATTTTCGTTGAAATTTCTCTTTTGTAAACTTTACATATGTAAGTGACTTATTTATACATCTATAAAATATGTGAATATAATACGTGAGCATTTTTTTTTTTTTTTAATATTATTTTCTGTATTAAAATTATCCAAGAACTTATTAACGGGGCATAGCTTTTAAATGTTTTTTCGCAAAGTAACCGGTTCGGTATGGCAACGGATAGAGAGTGTAGGTGGATATTTTATCTGGATGATTGTGGTTCTTGTATAATGTACGAGTAATATGGCTTAATGTTGAATAATTAAATTTAATTAAATTAAATACCTTTACGTTCCTTGTAATTTGCCCCCTTAAATGATATCCATTATTTTAATTATACTATTAGTCCTTTAAAAGTATATACTTCTCTGCCGCATTCACTTCACATCTATTAAATTAATTAATCCAATGATATTAAATGTAAATATTGATACTGAAAATAATTAATTTTTTTTTTTTTTTAAATTACATACAAGTTTTTCTTTATCACATCAATCACAAAACAACAAGTACATTACACTAATACAACAAACTATGTTCAATTCAATTTAAATGTGGCGCCTTTTCAAGTCCTTCCGCACTGCTCGCGGTTCCGCTATTTAACGTTGACTAAATGAAGTAAACTTGCCTTGCAAGATTATAGCGAATGTAGTGGATATATAAAATGGTAAAACAGCATGGTTTACTCTCTCACTGGAATTCAACCATTGCGCCATTGCGCGATTGCATATTATACCCACATAGTCAGAGAAGAGTTAACTAGTAAAATATATCTTCTGTGTGGATGGATGAGGAACTGGTAAAATAAAAAAAAAATTAAAAAAAAACTGGTCGTGAACAACAATGTTGCATATTATCATCACAAAATATATAAAATGGATCTTTATAAAATAATAGATCATTTACATATTTTAATTATAAATGCTTTTGAATGAAAGATAACTATATACTTAGGTATACACCTGGCGTTTTACATTTTCTATTATAGTCTGCAGACGACAGATATTCGACCTCATAAATACTGTTCATTACATTTAATTACTTGTCATCGTTTTATTGTAAATGAAAAGAAATCAAAAACATAATAGAATTATATACTCTAGTAGGTTAGGTTAGATATCGGTAAATCGGTTAAGATTGATTTAATAGTTCAATCGTGATAAAAGTATTAGTTCCGAATTCCCGAAGATTTTTTTCTAACATTCCCCAATTTCCCTTCTTATACAAATATTACCTATACCGATATTAATATAAGAATGTCTGAAGATAGCTTAAGTTCCAATCGATTAAAAAAGGCAATTAGAAGAACTGATCTGACTCTCAGCCGTCACTTACAATGTTCTTCTTTTTTTTTGGATATATGTTTCGTGGATTGATGATGTGTCCTGGTCATTCTTCTGGTTTCTTTTAACTCACTAATATTTTACTAACATTATATCACTAATAGTGCGTTGTGCGTTCACTTAATTCACAATTTCGTAAATTTTCTATGTTCAGAGTAATTATCATGACCATCCGCTTTGATGGTCAGAACAGAGACTTCCCCTACTCGTTCTTCGTTGATAAGAGTTTTTGCTCGCCCTCGGACCAATTCTTGATTAATTTTAGCGGAAGCTGGGATATTTTTAAAAAGTGGGATTTTACACGAAGGATTCATTTACTCGAAATACGAGTACATAGCTAATCAAATTATCAAACATACGTGCGAAAAATTTAAAAAAAGGAATAAACAAATTGTAAATAAATCAAAAACAATAAAAAAAAACAATTTAACTCATAATCCTAATGAATACGGCACGGGAGATGGAATATTTTCAATGTTTACCGTAACAAAATTGCCTAGTATAATTATGTAATTGGTTATAATATGCATCGATCAGTCATAATATTTCTAGTGATCTAGTGTATTGAGAAATATTTGGAATGGCTAACTTAGGTAAATTTAATTTATTAATTATTAGGGAAACAAACGAGCGAAGCAAGTAAAATTTTTATTCACTTTTTCAATGAATTTCAAATATTGTATTATATTGTATAAATGGGTACGTCAATTTTGTCTGACCCTCAGCACAAATCCAAAATACAAAAAAAGAGTGAGTACTTTTTCGTTGTTACTGTTCCCATATTACTTAAATATATTACCTGAAAGTAATATGGGCTCAACAGTAACAACAATTTTCGGCAGAAGTTTTAGTTAAAAAACAAAGAAATTTTTAAAATGCCAACATTTAATTGAAGACAAACCACAACTTTTGATTATATTCATTAATTCATACACATTTTAATTAAATATGTTAGAGTACCTATTTCAATTTAATTATTACAGTCTTTACCTAGATTTCAAAGTTGTATTTCATTTCTCTTATCTTTGTTAACATATTTTTTGAGGCACTATATAAGTGTAGGAATTATACCAAAAACACATGGCATAGTAGTCAGATTTTGCCATAGTACTCATTCCAATATTCCAAATTGAGAGACCGCGACTGCGCCAAATTGTATACATTCTATGTAGCGGAGATAAAAGAAATGAGAAGAGCATTTCAGAGGAATGCAAGAAATCTGCACGGTTTCTTGCCCTTACGCAAAGTGTTTACCAAATATATACAAAAACCAGATTATTATACACATACACAAACGCAGGCAAAAACGTTTTTTGTATGTATCTACCTAACTATAGTGAACAAAAAAAAAATGGGATTTAGGCTTATGACGTGGATGGACATCGGTTTTCAGTTTTAATTATTAAAACAATTTTTCAGAGCTATACGGTTGATATTCGGTTAATTTTTTCTTAATTGCTTGTAGGTACTCTTTAACATAAATTCATGCGACCCAATTACATATTTAATGATTTTTTAGTTGCTCGTTGTTTCTGGTTGGTCTCTGGAAATCATATGTCAGGTAGATAACGTCTCCGTACATTCATATAGTATTATACATACATCTTTCATATGTATCCATTATGAACGCTGTGTAGCAGATAGCAGCTAATGATCATAAATTTAAAATAAGGCAGTGCCACCTACCTGTTGAATATGATAAAAAGCTTTCACGTCTACTTTTTTTTTATAGGTATGTGTACAATTGTACATGCATTGCATATACATATATATGTTTGGTCGATGTTGTTATATACATATTTACGTACATATCTGTGCATAACGTGAGTTGCCCTATTGTTGACGTATTTATTTTTCTACAAAATATACAATATCAACATAAGATATTAATTAAGATTTCTTCTTGACTTTTTTATTATAAATCAATCAAAGGATTGTCAATTATATCGAAAATTTAAATTAAAATTTTTTTTTTTAAAAACTTGTTTCATCCTATTACTGTAGTTTTTATTCCTATTGTTTCTAATGTTAACGTAAAATGTTCCTATTGTTGACGTAAATTAAAATTTAAACATTGCCGTTAAAACTACAAAAAATAAAATTATTATTTTAATTAAGAAACTATGCACATTTTATAAATTTGTAGATTTTTTAATGAGTAGTATTTCCAAGGTAAGATCAATCCAAAACTCAAATTTAACTTGAAGCATGTGTTTTCATAGGATGCATAAACGAAAAAGAAGGATGAAAAGAGAATAGCGAAAACCTAAGCTAAGGCAGTCTAAAGTACTACATGGAAATTATAACCGAAAGAGGTATGAAGGTAGCATAAGAAGTAGCAAAAACAGACCCATTGCTATTGCAAGCTGAAGGGATACCTAAGGAAGCTAGGTCTGGAGGAAAGCGGCACGTGCAGCTTCTGTAAAGTCGAAAAAAAAAACACAAAAAACTGAAAAAATCTAATTTTTTTTTCAGAAAATCAAAATAACCGTATTTTTATTCAATTAAAAATTTTGTTCTAAAACTAAGCAAAAAATGCTAATAAAAAAATTAATTTAAAATGTCTTTCGAGAAAATTACTCGAATAATCACTTTTCTACACTTTTCAGAAGAACGAAATTATAATATTTTAAATGCATTTATAATGAAAAATTAGGGATGAATTGAAAAAAAAGAATATAGATGGAACAAATTATTCCAGGAATAATAAAGCGAAATAATGTTACCGGCAGTAAAATATTCGCGATATAATCAAAACTATACTTTAAGAATAGGTCAACAATAGGGCAACCCACGTTACATACTTATTTACATTATATAATTGTTTATTTTAAATTAACTGTTTAGCGTTAATATGGCTAATTGTTGATATTTATTAAAATGAATTTCTTTTATGAAACTAAATTAATGATAGAAATTAATCATTTTCATGTAGGTAGGTATAGTATAGTAGGTTTTTGAAAGAATTTTTTCATATCTACAACCTACATATATTATCTTGTTAATTCAATTTTACAGAAGCCGAAACGAAATTAATAGTTTTGCCGCATTTTATCTATTTAATATTAATGAAAATCTAAATGAATTTAACAAATATCTCGAATATTACAAAATGGTGCCTAAAGTTGATTTTTATTCCAGTCGAAAGTAAATTCGTTAAATAAAGACAGTACTGAAGTGTTAAACAATAAACATACCTATCTTCTATACATACAAGTATCACTTCAGTTAATTTTAATTAAGTGGGTATAATTAAAAAAATTGATGAAATGTTACATTTTCTTTACCAAAAATGTGTTAAAAAATATTTTTCAAATAAGTATATTGTACAATGCCTATTTGCATAATGACTTCTATACTTCTATAGTCCTAGCATAAATTAAATATCAATATTGGTAGTTAGAGATGTCTTTATTATTGCTTTTACTGTGATGCATACTAAAATATTTATTTTAAAAAAGTCACCTTTTT
Source organism: Platyura marginata (assembly GCA_026745375.1). Taxonomy (NCBI): domain Eukaryota; kingdom Metazoa; phylum Arthropoda; class Insecta; order Diptera; family Keroplatidae; genus Platyura; species Platyura marginata. The sequence goes on along the minus strand of JANSTT010017048.1, from coordinate 1,483 downwards.
GGAATGATCGTAATTAAGGGCCTCGATAATATTGTTATTAACAAATTTCAAGCGAATAATCCGAAATATGTATGTTCAGCTATTCAGTTAATTTAATTTTATATTTTCCATTGTGAAATATTTCAACATACCTATATTTAGTATGTATTAGGGTGGATTGCTTTTATATGAAGAAATTAAACTAATATTATTTTCACTATAGAGGAAAAGTCGCAAAATAATTTTTAGAAAAAAAAAAACAATACGAACTTTTCTCAAAATTATGTTCATTTAGAGCCCCCCCCAAAAGCCTCAAAAGTTTTAAAGTATTGAAAAAATCAGTAAACTATATTATTTATAAGATTAATCGGTTTTTATGCGGTTTTTAAAAGGTTTTCTTATGTTATATTATATTTACCATAAAAGGTAAAATTTAAAATTTTGTAATATACATTTTTTAAATATTTTTTAAAAACTTCATGACGTTTGGGGAGGCTGAAAGAATTAAAATTTTGAAAACAAATTTAAAAAATACAAAGTTTTTAGAAATCACAATTCGCAACATTCCGGCACTATAGCGATATAGATTTCAATAAAAGTGCATCTAGGTCCTAGGTAACATATGTACACAAACGTAAAACGTACATAAATTTAAAATTTTCAAAATATTTCATGATAGTGTCAGTTATTCTGTTATTGCAACAAAATATTTTGTAACATATACATACCTACTGTAAACTGAACTACCCTTATAAAGAAATAAATTACTATATTTACTATTATACAGTAGATCCGCGATAATCTGAAATGAAGACAAAAGACCAAATGTAATACAAAAGATAATTATTAAAAGAGACATCGTCACCTTATGTAATAAGGTTCTAATATAATAAGGTTCTATGTCCATTTTCAGTGCCAATGACATATATTGCCATTAGTAATACATATCAAATTCAATTGGCGCTGAAGATGGACATAGAAACTTATTATTATAAATAAAGTGATGACATATTAAACAAAGCTGGTCTCTACAGAAGTTTCGTTTTTCCAAACATTGACGGAGAAATGTTAATTTTTTCCATTAAATAGGTACCTAATGATCAGTGCCGCATTAACCTAAAGGCTTGGTAGGCTATAGCCTACAGGCCTCTGCTCTTTAGGGGCCCCGCGAAAACGGATCAATATAATATGTATTTGATTTAATTTTGATTAAAAATATCCCAACTGCATTTTCCAAGCCTTTAAAATGTTACCTGACTGGTGTGCAGTTTTTGTAAGGGAGTAATCAATAATTGCGGCTCAAGAGGCTGTTGAGAGTGCGACGTTCATATTTACGGACTACCACTTCGAAATGCACTTAACACATTTTGAGTTTTTTTTGTTTTTTTTTTATAGGAGTGTGATTTTTTACTTACACTGAGGCCTTCACTTAGACCCATTGTATAGTACTCCAGTTACATTTATCTCAATTGATCTGATTGATCTCTTTTTTGTGGGAAAATGT
>JANSTT010017046.1:0-18678 GCA_026745375.1 Platyura marginata | reverse complement strand
GGCAATTTTACCCTTTACCTTACGTACGTTTTGCCTATATAACCTGTTTTGGGCGCCCAATGACAACAGCGTGTGGCGTGGCCTTATGTGTGTGATGCCGATTTTTATTTTTTCATATATGTAGTTTTTTTTCACAACGCAAAAAGATACTTAAAAAAACAAAATACAATTAATTTTTTTATAATTTATTGTTTTGTCATTCTTAATTTTTATAAACATAGATTTTTTCTCTTTAATTTTTGTTGTTTCTGTAAACTCTTTTATTTTAATATTAGTATTATATTTGTCTTCATTAAACTTTCAAAATGTATAATAAAACATATTTTTTCTATATTACTTTCCTTTTTTTCCAAATTTAGTTGTTCAAAATTCATTAGGGATAATCTAATTTTATTAATTATAATACTAAAACATCTCGTAAAACATTCACATTCATTTTGTAACACTGATTTGTAGTACATAGTAGTGTTATGTAATTTATAGTTTTTTTTTTATACATACCTCTATTATATTTGTTGTTTTGTTTTTTTTTTTATTATTGTACAATTTCGGTTGTAATTTGAGTTTATGTAATCACCATTTTTAATTCTTGTTTAAATCTTTATTTTACATTTTATTGAGTATTGAAGTTTTTTTTATTAAATTCAATTTTTACATAACATTACATATAAGGAAGGACATTTACGAATAATATTGTATTGTCCACTGTGTGTGGTGTTGTTATATAATATTCGATTAGTGTTCATTTTAGAAGTTTATTTAACAGGATATATAAGGATTTTGTACGTAATTTTTTTTAAATTTTAGTTACTGTGTTGTTCGCACATAGGTACATATACATATGTTGTCTATATACATACGTATATAATAAAAAAATATAAATATTTTTTTTTTGGTAAAATATTACATCCGATTAATGGTATTAAAAAGGAGGTATTAAGAATGTAAATTTTTTAAAAAGCTTTACTGTTTTTGTTGTTAATTGGGCTTATTGAATTACATTAGTACCTATGCATTTATTTAGGTGGTAATAACAAGCTACACATGTAAGCATTACTTTATTACTTATAAAAAAATCTGTCAAAGTTGAATAAATATTTAGCATGTACTTTTCTCCAAGTGGCCAATGTATATTTTGGTTCGCTGATTTTATTATGTATAATTGTATATAAATAAAAGAAAATTTTCTTATATATATATAAATATATAAATATTTCATCAAACTGTATTCTTCATTCTAAAAAATTAATTGTACAATGATGTAATTGTAATTTTATAATTAATTGCCATAATTTCACAATTATTATAATAAAAAAAGAAAGGGCACGTTTAACTTTTGAGGAGTACGTAAGAATAAAAAAACTTTTTTATCGTCAATTCATTTAAAATGTCTTACATTTAGCATTTTATTTAGTAGTGTACTCAGGATTGTTGATTGTTGTAAATAAACTCCACTTTAATTAATTTATTTCTTTTTCTTGTCGTCTGTACGAAGTCGACATCCGGTCTATAGTATGTATCGTATAGGATAGGCTAAGAGAAAAATTAATTGTCCTATTCATATAACCTAGATCCTAGACTTTGTATGATAGTGATAAAAATCAGTAAACGAAAAGACTTTGGATTTAGGCCCTTTTGAATTAAAGTAGTCACTATCACAATCAACCATAATTGCGTGGTGTGTTTATTTAAACTGGAAATATTTTTTAAATCTGTGCTTTGACACTGTTTAAATTTTAACTAAAATTAATAACTTAAATAAATTTTTTTGCTGGGACAACAATATTGTGCGAATAAATATTATAAAAATAGGTATTTTGTATTACAATTTTTCCAATTCACAAAAAATATAGTGATTTATGTATTATTAAATTTTTAAAGTGATGAATACAGTGGCGGAGTTGTACTTTCACATAATGTTTCATTTTCAATTTTGCCTATACCTAATGAGGAATCACAATTAATTTTTTCCGTCAGCTCATCGATTTCTAAGTGATCCTCATCGATTTTGTTTGGTTGCATTTTTGTTACTTTAGTCGTACTATTGTGTGTATGATAATGTGAATGGGCACCGGTAAGGTTTGCCAATGGTATACGAAATATTCTTAAAGGTTTTATTTTTTCTAGTGAACTGTTCTCTGAGTGATTATTATGTAAATGAGATTTATTATGTGGATATGGTTTTGGATAGTATTTTCGCGTGGGAGAAATGATCGAATCTTGAGAATCTTTTTTGGGAGAGTTTGGAGGAACTTCTGGCTCGCCTGATTGATTAGTGGCCAAAAATTCTTTATCGTCATCTGTGTTATAGGCGGGAGTATCTCCGCATGAGCTACTTTTGGAAATTTGTCGTTTTAGATCGTCATTGTTATTTTGCTGTTTATGTTTTTGCAGCGATCGAGCACGATGTATAGATGGCAAACTACTATCTTGTTGTGCTGGAATTGGCAGGAATTTATTTAAATTATCCACAGAATTTATGTGTAACGTAGCATCTTCTTGTTGTGTTATGTGATCCTGTTCAATATGCTGAGATTCAATTTTATCGATTTTGTGTTTTATTTCGAGAATACGTTCATTTGAGAATTGATTAATTTTATTTAGTTTATTTTCCGGTTCTTGATTATGCTCGTTTTCTAGTCCCTTTATTCGAAAATCTTTTGGAATAAATTCGGGAGCCGTTGTTGCAAAATATATATCTCGTTTTGAGGTGATTAACTGTAGATTGGCCATTGTTACAGTATGTACTAAATTTCCATTGACCAGTAATCGAATTTCCATTGAGTCTGATGTAAACGCTATGATATACGGAAATGCGCAGACAATTGATGTAGGTGATGTATTCCAATGGAAGTCAAATTCAGTGTTTTTAATCTCTTCATGGAGTTTTTGGAAATGGCATGTATCTAGAAAAACTACGATTAAGTGAATTGCTATTATTTAAATTAGGACATTTTCTTACGATTATAGCAAAGGAGTAGTTCTGTTTCTTGGCCATCACAAAGGTCCAAAGCTGAAATCAACTGAGTTTGAGATCTTTTTGATGATTCTATTTCATGAAGACGTGTTGTCTGACCCGTTTGTTCACAGATAATTTCAAAATGATGTCTGTTTAAAAACGTAATCTTAAATATTTTGTAAAAAATGCAACTTTTTAAAACTTACTTAAATCCAACACAAATAAGCATTCCGGAATTTTTACTAATTGGTCCTTCAAGAATGGTTATTATCGCAGGACTATCATGTAAATTAATTTCCTATAAAAACAAATTAAATTAATTGAAATCAAACCAAATTCTTCATTAATCACTCTTAAGAATAAAAATCCTTCAACTGTTTCCATGTCATTGTTTGGGCACCAGGAAGTATATGCTGCCGTGTATTTCCACTGAAATATTAACATTTTTTTGCCTAATGCAACCGCCATTCGAAGATGACCATCCCCTCCTTTTGATATCGTGTACAAGTGACAACCGCGAGTTTTTTCTATTCGTCTATCTCGAACATCGGTTCTGGATCGAATCTTCAATTTATCTTCTTTGAATTCATTTAATTTGAATACATGTATTCTATGGCCTTCTTTGTGTGTAGCTGAGCCCCCACGAATTAACATTACACCGTGATCTTCAACGACACTTAATTGTCGCACGCACAGTGTTTTATCAAAGATAATTTGATGGGTTTGGTCTTCTATGAAATTAATTTTTTTTTTTAAGTACATTTCGAAATGAAAATAACTTACCTCTTATTAAAAACGTTCCTTCGTCCGAACAAATAAATATCGAATCATGTCCAAATGAATCGCCAATAATATTTCCATGTTGATAAAAAGCCGCATAAAAACACTGCGGTTCCCATGGCGGTCGTTTAAAAACTGATCCAGTACCAGTAGATGCTAAACTTGTTGGCGCATCACCGCGCACAATAGCTTCCAATTTTAATGCTTGACCAATGCGAACAAATTCTACTTGTCGAGCATCTTCTTTAAGCCGTGAAGTTCTAGGCGCATCATAAAGTACTTCCGAAAAAGCTCTTCTATTTAGCATGGTCTATAAAAAAAAATTCTACTATAGATCACCCGTCATCAGTATCATAGATAATAATTAAAACCATTTTTGTGTCGTGAACATATTCTTCATGTAGATCTTTAATTAGCATTTCTAGGGTTCGTTCACGTTTTCTAGAAAATGTCGGTGTTTGGAATGTTGCCTTTTCGCCATTAATAAGTTTTACCAGTAAAAATTCTCTAAATGCTACAGGATCCTATTTTGTAATTAATTATTTAATTAAAGGTCCGACTATATAAGTAAATAATACCATAAAATGTGGTGGATTAGGAAGTGTTGGCCCAAATGGGGGTACAGTTTCATCACAGTAGATAGACAATTTGTATGTATTTTTATGTTTTGTGACAACAGCAAATACATCTAAATTTATCCGAGTTAAGGAAACATATTCTTTATTCATTTTTTTTATTACTTTTAATTTTTTGAAATATTTATTAATATTATAAATAATAATTGCTATAAAAAATAATAATAATAATAAACAATATTATTTGAATACAATTTGGTAGAATCAAATTTTGTTTGTTTTTCGGGGCGAGCCATTTTATGGACAAAAAATGTCTTCTCTTAAGTTAACGTAGAATCAAATTTTGCTTGATTATTGGAAGTACAATTTTGTTTCTCGACATGTCACTGGTCAACAGGATACATATTTTTACTTTAATATCTCATAAAAATAAAGGATTTACAATATTTTTCAATTCATTGTTATAATGTGACTGCTGTTTGATAACAAAAAGTTACGTGTGGTTTTTTTGTGTGTGTACTTTTATTTTATAAGGAAATAGGTATATGATGACAAGAAGATATCCATATATGTATGGAATTAAATTTCTTTTATTAGTTACTTTCTTTGTGGTACAACTATTCCTTTACACTACAGCCTATATCAAATTTATCAATGCTGTTTCTTAAAAGGATACGTGTAAATTGGCTTTTTATGCAATTTGGTACAAAATCACAACCATCAGTTTCACCATCAATAAATATAATATTTATTATGTCATTGCCTATGTGCCGTTTTCGTTCAACCTAAAAATTAGTCAAGAAAAGAAAAATAAATGAAAAATTATATTAATAACACATCTGTGTGCTGTGTACAGTACAACTATAGAAATTATACTCCTATTAAATAAGAACAACTTCTTACTAATTAGCTTAGTAACGTTAGTACACACCTGTTGTCGATTATCTCTTGAAAATGGCAATAACGTTGATACATGAAACATAATTTCGTGACCTTCATACAATGTGTAAACAGAAAATGTCCCTGTCATGTCACCTGAGAAAATACAATTTTCATTGGTAAATAATCAATCTTCCAATTTCACACCATCCAAATGACATTGACGAGTAAATTTGAGAAAATGTGTTCCACATTTTCTTTTATTTATTGTTATACCCACCTTTTACATCTAATCCACCTCTAAATCTTTCCCATCCTTTCAATGTAATTTTCTCGCCTAGAACACCCAGAAATTGATTAAAATTTTCACTGCCACATTCTACATTACACCATCGGAGAAGAAGAAAATATTTCAATGAAAATGGCAAATTTTAATGCAACAAAAAATATAATTTTCACATTACCGTTACTCAACATTTCATCATCACAAGTTTGTCCGCCTTTCATGTAGACAACACCAAATTTAAAATTAACCGATCCTTCCTGTTCTTCCAGTAGCAATAAATCTTTTTGGATGTCAGCCGAAAACAACTCTTTGGGTGTTTTACTTGCATCCATTGACGAGAAATGTGTTAGCAATTGTTTGACGGTGAGTTTTTGCTGCGGGGTGTATGGTAAGGCAATTTTTTGGGCACCCTGGAAATATATATTTTATCTTTATTTTTGTTTATGTGGTCATTAAACAAAAGCTTATTTTTTTCGAAGGAAGTCCCCACTTATACAATATAATTACAGGGTTAATTTTTAATGAAAAGTTCATTATATTTACGTATACCAACATATGCAATCTGAAATTACGTCTCTGAGGTATTTCAAGCCCCATTAACAAATTGGTACAGATAAATGGTACTCATTATATATTTATATATATATATATAAATGAATATGTACTTACTTTATTTTTTATATTCTTACATATACTTCAGTCGTATATTTGCAGAATTCGATCAAACTAAATAAAATAATTGATTTTTTGAGACAATCTATTAAAATACCCTAATTTCAGTTAGACAAATAATTAAATTTGCAGGGTTTTGAATAAACAGAGGCCAAACAAATTTTCCCCAAATTATCCGTATACAGAGATCAATGGAATAGATTATCAACACCCTCTAATAAATGGTATTATTATTGAGGATATAGAAAATTAACTTCAAATATTTACGAATTAAAATGATAAATAAGGTCAACTTTCAGAAGATTATTTTTTTTATATACATATACAAATACATACTATAGAATATGAATATTGGATTTTTGAATAAAATAAATATATTTGGGTTACATTCACACTATGACCTATGTGTGTATGTGTTATAGATAGATAAATTAGAAATATATATTCTGGAACAGACATATTTATCAAATTGAATTAGAATTTATATGATAAGGTAAAAAGGACATTATCCTGTTCCAAATAGATTTTGAAGAGAATTTAAATGATTTCATGAACTTTATGAATATATTTTGATTTATGTACTTATATACAGCAAATAAAGTTCAAGTGAGGTTTAGTATTTAAGTGAATAACGTTTTTGAAGAAATATGGGAGAACATTTCAATGAACACCTTTAACTTTTAATATTTATTACCATTTGATTCGGTTTGTAGATCGCTTTGATAGCTATTCAATGTAAAGTAGATACTTATACCTATTTATGTATAAGTACTAAAATACCCTAGATTTATTAAGTAATTGTAGTATAATTAAATAGTTTTGAAATAGTAGTATTTGAGTAGTTAAATAAATAATTTAACTTTAATGGAATTATGAATTTATGGACAAAGATCAGAAAATATGAAAATGTATGGCTAATCAAATCTTAACGAACGCCAGTGTTCTTTTTTAAGAATATCCAGATTTGCCTTTCTCGCCTGACGCTGCTCATGTATACTACACACACACATTAAGCTTCTTTTTTGCGCCCACAAAAAAAATTGCAATACACTTTATTATATTGACACGTTGAGTGTGTTCAACTGCTCAATTACATTTTCATCCCTTCAGTAATATAGAAAAGTAAACAACAACAAAAAAAGCCTTTTCGCTTGTTTGGATATAAAACAGTATAGAATTCTATGTTACTTCCCATCAAATATAGTTAAAACAAAAAAAAAACGTGTTCTTTTGTGCTTTTGTTGTGCTTTAAAGTTACAAAATCAATTTTTATGTGTGATTCAAATGATTATGTATATCTCACCTGTTTCCGAAATAATATCGCTCTGTATAATGGTATACATTTGTTACCCGAGTCTTGTGATACGATTGATAGAAAATATGGATTTTTCTCGCTGTCAATTCCTACATAGTTTTGGTGTACTGAAATATGAAAAGAAATTTGGATTTTCTTAAAGCTTCGCTTTTGTCTGATTATACTTACGTTTTCCAAGAAAGTACTTAAAATACCATCTTGTTTGATGTTCTGGGTTTTCAAGAATTGGTGTACTGGGCGATCCAAATACCTACAAAAATGTTTTGTATTATAAAATAAATTTTGTGTAGGTACATTTACATCAGCGATTAATCAAGCCATTTAATGTAATGAATAGAAAGTACCTAACAATGTTTTCTGGTATCATTAATATTTAATCACCAACAAAAACCTCTTATCTTAATATATTTCAAAGAAAGAGCTCTTTATACGTTGTTGATTTTTTTTTTCTGTTCAAAACTGATCAATTTTTTCTGTTTTTACAGAAATACTTCACCAAAATCGCTCCACCATATTATTGAATAATAATCAGAATTTATTTTCTATATAAAAATGAAACACCTTGTTGAGTATGATAGAATGGTTTTGTCAATTAAAATCTTTCAAAAGAAGTAATATGTATTAATACAAAACAATCAACTCTAAATAAAGAGGATAAATTGAAACAATTAATCATCTCAACTGTTTACCACCATTAATTGTACTTTATTATTTATCGTACACTTTATTTGAAATAATATTGATTGGTTAATTTAGTTGTTAGGTACTATTTAGTTAATATTTAAATATTAGGTACATAATATTATGTATTACGAATGCCAGGTCATGTATAAATAGGTCAAAAGGAAGTAAATTGTATGTGCTATTCGCACTTGATATTTCCATGAAGTAAAAGTACAAAATTACATAATTATCATGGCGATGAATGAATCTCATTCTCAGATGATATTTAGTACTAAGAATTACAGCACTAAAAGATTCTGTTATTCAATGAGTTAAAAAAAAGAAGGTATCCTAAAGTTCTACTTTCTACATATGTAAGTACATATGATAGAAATTTAACTATAAGTAGGTACATAATATTAAATACTTTGTTCCATAGTAAGTTATATACAAAACGGAGATTATTACGTTATTAACTTTTTTTAATTACTTTGTTTAAATGAGATGTATTGTCTTATACGAAGTTTTATGATGATGATGAGAGGATGCGCTTCACATTGCGTACATACTTTAATTATGCTCAATTGTGAATTATGTACAAAATAGGGGTAACATTTTGCGGAGGTTATACATAAGTTTAATTGAAAATTAATTTTTTTTCTGTATAAATTTATGAAACACTACATATACTGTACAATTGTACAGTACTTATAAAAGAAATTTTTTTTGACTTTTATTGATAATATTTATTGTTAAATATACCTCATCAATTTCTGCTAGCGATTCTCCATTTTCAAGTCGAAATCTACGACAATTTGGATCTAATCCTTCCAAGTCTGTTTGTGGTAGCTGCAATTAAAAAGAAAAAAAAGAAAGAAATTAAAACTAAAGAAATTTAATGTATTAAAGATTAAGCTATACGAGTATCTAGGCTCTTCATCTCACTTTGGTTCCAATTTTTTGATTTTTTTTGGATTTTTTATCTTTCAACACATAACTCAGAATCATTATTTGTATAATGAATAAACACAAACAATTAATTGAAAATGTAAATTTTATAATACAACTTTTTGGCTGTAGTGTAAGAATTATCAGTCCTGTCGACAAAATCAAACTAAAACTACTCAACAAAAATAATACATAATTTTACATTCAAGCTACGAATGGAATATTGAAAAAAAAGTACTATAATAATACTTCCCAAAAAATTAAATAATTACCTGCATTATCGACTAATGATAAATTACTAGATGCTTATTACTGAATTCGTTCCATACAGAAATTATAGTCAATCACTATTACATACATATGTATTATTATTTGTTCGATGAAATTTTTTTCAAGTTTATTTAAAAAAAGATCAGTGCAGTATAAGTACCGTGATATAATACTCGTATGTACAATGTACGTACATATGTATATAGGTACTTAAAAGTTAAACATTTCATTTTCTTTTACTTTCCATTAAATCATTTTTGGTCAACCAATCGCATGATAAAAGAAATATATGATAAATCTATTTTAGACGATTTAAAATTGCGTTTAATTTTAATTTAATTGTATTTAATTATTTCATTATAACTAATGATTGGATTCAAAATAATTTTTGTTCGAATCACCTCCTAATTTTTCTAAAACATGATAAAGCAAACCGTATACGAGTTTTCCATACAAATCACCATACATATAATCTAATGCAAATTTCTATTTCGCATAGGTTATGAATGTCCAAATTGATTTTATTCACATGAATTTTTTTTCAATTAAATGATACAAAAAACTTGCGTTATTTTTTGTTCAGATAAATGGAAAAAAGTTTAAATTATCCTGTAAGCAAAAGGTTTTGTATTTCTCCGTAAAGGCACTTTAATATTTCACTTAACATGAACATTTTTGCAACATTGTACCGAATAATATAAATCAAAAAGCTTTTCATGTTTTAACTCACTATGCACAATAGGATCATGCGGGATATGATGTTTAAATATCATGCTATTTTATATGTTTGTATTTATTGACCCTGATGGCTACATATAAATATATGTGAAAATAATAAGCTATACAAGAGTTGATGTGCTTATTAAATCATATAATAAATAGGACTACTACTGGGTAAATAATAATTATATTTACGCTACATGTACAAATACATAGATTTCAATGAAGAGTTCCATATTTTTGATTAATTAATTAATTAATTTAATGATTTAATGATGAATTTAAGAAAAAAATTTAATTGAAACTATAATAATATAGTGGAATTTTTCAATCACCGAATCGATAATTGCAATTAACTGAGATTAAATACGATTCTATAGAGTGCTACATTTCTCTCTGGCTTTACAAATCTTTATAAATAAATGAATGATTTTTAATTACTGAATATAGCAATTTCTTATTTGACTTTAAAAAAAAAAAAACAAGAAAATGATCAGAGGATGTTAATATTACGATAATATCATGACTTATTAAATTAAGATTTTTAATGTGGGGCATTTAGAATAAAAACCGTACATTTTCTTGGTCTTGACCACTAATACATAATAAATTATAGTGTTGGTATTATTTAAATGTCTAATTACTTTAAGTTAGAATCTTTAATAGGTAGGTACACACAATATATTTTAGTGCACCTACTTATAGGATAAAATAACTCCTAGTACACAAAGGAACATTTTCCAATTTGTGTTTGGAAAAATTATACTTTATTGAACACCATAAAGTATGATTTATTTCGACACTGTCCGACAAACTTTTTTTTCTTCTTCTTTTGATTCGATTAAAATCCTTTTTATGTTAGAGGTTTTCTTTCCAAAATACACATAAAATATTCTCAAGCTCTTTTCCAACAGTAATTTTCTGTACAAATATTTATTTTGTTATAAAACATAAATGAGATGAAGGTTTTTATTTTCGTAACTCAATTTAAGATTTATCAATTACACATTTTAACAATATCACGAACAATGTTTGTTTTGTACATCTTTAGAATAAAATAATTATAGTAGAAGCAGATAATGTGGGTGGTTTCGGTAATGAAAATTTCTAATTCGTTTATGTGTTGTGTGTTTTCGTATGTTTAACCTAATTTTTTTAATGAATGCTTCTAGCCATAAAGTTACATTTGTGTATAAATATGTACATTATTTAATAAGTGTACCTATTTGAGTCGATAAATTCTTATAATTGTTACGAATGAATGATTTAAAAAAAACCCGATATAAATGTCGGAGGATGTGGAAGCATTTCCAAAAGCAGTAAGTAATATTTATTTAGAATTTTTCAGGATCAAAAGTGTAAAATGCTATTATTATATATGTATATAGGTATCTATTTAATTTAAAAGTAAAAAGTATTGTATTTTTCTCAATTTCAATTAAATTTTTCAATTTATCCATCTCTTAACCATGTCAATCCTATTAAATGTTATTTGAAATAATTTTCTAGCAAATCTGTAACTAATAACTTTTTAAAATTCTAATTACAAAGTTATTGCTAAGCTTTGGCATCGGGAAGAAAAAGAGGAACGAAAAAATTGATTTATAATGCTTCAATGAAACAGTTCTTTTTAAGTACATCATCAAATACATCTTTGCAAACAAATTCCCTTTGCCGTGTATATATACATACATATAGCCATACCTTTATATGACGAGTACCAAAATTCTAAATAAAAGTTTTAATTTGATTTTATCAATTTTTTCGTTGAATATTGAATTTTGTATATTATATATAAATTTAACTATAATATAGGTAGGTGCTATGCTCCCGCGTCTTTCAATGAAAGCCATATTAAAATATGTATTTTTAGATTTATCAAAAGAAAAGGGAACATTTCCAATTGCCATTTTCTAATCGAAAATTTACGTTCCTACACGTGGCTCCTCGTATTTTTTTCTAATTAAAAATAATCGTTTTCTTTTTAACCTTTTAACAATAACGAAAGCTAGTCAGATTTATTATACCAGAAAGAGCAATAAAATATTTTTATTGAAATATACTAAGATCTCGATTTCGAAGTTAAAGATTACTTTTTTAAATTTTAATGATATTATTTATTTAGATGAGACCCATTAGAAGAAGTCCTATAGAAATGGTTTGTAATCTATTATTATTTCGGTTTTGTATCGGCGTTCTGTGGAACCAATTAACAACGGAAATCGAGGTCTTGATGTAATACATTAATAGACAAATACTTAATTATCCACATTGCAAACAAAGTATTCGTATATATGATAAATATAATTAAAAAATTGTCAAAATACAAGAAATCTAATCAAATTAAAAACGAATAACAATTCTAATTATGCGTTCTCTTCAAACTTAACTTATAATAGTACCTAAACTTATTACAATAATTTAATTCGAATTCAATTAACTTAATGTTATAATTAAAGATTTATCCCTAAAGCAACTTGCTTACTAATTAAATACAAATCGCAACACATAAATTGAAATTGATTGCTAAGCATGAGAAAATTCAAAATAATCAAAAAATTAAGTACGAGTTTTATATAACTTAACCCACTATACATACATACATAAGCAAAAAGTTTATTTTCAAAATCAACAACAAAACAACTTTGTTTAAGTTAACATTTCAATAGAATAATATTTTCTATAAATATGGAAAACATGGAAAATTTATGTTTATTTACCTGATCCACTGATCCATAATGACGACGAGAAAATACACCACGTCGTGAAATCAATTCTGTCGCTGACGAGCTGAAACAAAATATTGTCAAAAAGTATAAGAAGATGATTCAATATTAAATTTTAATTGAATTAAAAAGTTCAATTAAAATATATAAAATCGGTACTAATTTATTTATGAATTATTTATGATGGGTCTAAAACAGCGATTTTCAACCTATTTTTCATGCGACCCAATTTTTTCATATTAATTTCGTGGGCCACCCATGTGAATGGGAAATGTGATGAGTGCAGAGATTGATATTACTTATTGATGAGTGGAGTTTACAATATTATGTAAACAATTTTAATAACTATTAAGAAAACTTATGAACATTTTTAATTTTACGCGACTTCTCATTTGGGAATCGCTGGTCTAAAAGGTGTTTGGTTTTGTTCCATTTATTTTAAAAACAAAAATGTATTTTCTTTTTCCGTGTAATTATGGTGTTTTGGCTCTTACATTAAAAATAAATAATGTTAAGAAAACAAATATTGTTTGCTAAGAAGTAAAGTAAAGTAAAGGTGGTAAAGGAGGAATTAGTTCTAAAATAAGGGGCGAAAGTTTGTTTAAATATTTTTGTTTATGTTCAGAGTTTTAAGTATCAAATGCATCTTTATATGAAATAATTTAGTTGGATTGGCATTACAATTGCCAGTGACAAGTGACAGTGATTCTAAAAATATATATTAAATACATTGAAGAATTGTACGCTTTATTAGTCTTCCTTACAGTATTGTCATTGAAAAATCTCTCTTGACTTTTATCTCATACAACACTGTTCATAAAAAATGTCACTTTCTTTTGTTAGTAAATTGCTATTCTGAGTCTTTTTTTCGAAAATAAAAGGACCTATAAATAGAAATAGGTTGCTGTGGATATTTTAGTTAACTGGATGGGTATCCTAGTCTGAGTTGTATATCACGAAATGGTCAATATAAAGAAACATCTTTTAGTTTCACTGTGCTAAAACTTTTTCTCTCGTTTGCCTTTTGTTTATTTTAATATTTACGATATCTGCCTACATATCAAGAGTTTGACCCTTTATGTAAATCCATTCATTTCACACTATACCTAAATAGTTACTTACATGAACAATTGTACACTGTACAGTACATATGTATACACTATATATGAAAGTTTTAAGTAAAAAGTTTGTGTGAATATATTTAATCCGAATTCGGTTATCAGTTGATGTATAAAATTGGGGATTGTTTATTTTGTATGATTGATCAATTATGGAAAGGAGAATTTCAAATACAGGTGTGAATAGATGTTTCGGATTCCATTGCCTCAGTGGTGTCACATATTTATTTTCCTAATCTTATGTATGTATGTACTTAATGCCAAACATTATATTACACTTAAATGTTAAACCAATTTTGTTAATGTTTTATGAAGCTTTATCATTACCTATATCCATACATAATAAATTGTGTAGCTATAACCGTTCCGTTGTGCATATGAATATCACTTAATCATCAAGTTAAATTTCCATATCAAAATGAAACAACATACCTACATAAATCATGTGCTTTTATTACTGCATTTTATATAGTATGGTATCAGCTACCAAAGTAGTATAAATCAGTGGTGTAGTGTGATGTTAGAAATATTTCATTTTATGGGTGACTGATACAATAAACATTGCTTCACAATATCTGATATTCACAATATTTGATTTGATAGAAGATCCTTAAAAATTTTCTATTTAAAAACGCTTTTTTAATTTTTTTTTTATCTTCTTTTTTGTTTCTGCATATACATATGTAGTTACATTAGTTATATATTTATGTGTACGTGTCTAAACAATCTAATATCATACACCTATATATTTACATAATTTAGGATACATATGTACATATGTACATATATATAGTACATATGTATCCTAAATTATGTATATATATATATTCTGAAACTAAAATGAAAATCGGAAAAAAATAAAAATAGTACAAACATTGTGAACAATTGTGCCATTTTGGGGTTTATTAATTACTCCTATTATTATTATATATTAATTGCATTGTCAATCAAATAACTTCGAAATAAAAAAAACTTACATTGCACTCGATGCTCTACGTTGCAATACTCTCAATGCTCCAATATCACGATTCGATACTCTTGTTGGTGGCGTGCATAAACTTTGACTTCGATCTCGTACTGATTCTTCTTTGTAAACGCGAAAGAAATTTGCCAATTTTAAATTGAAGCATAACATTTTTCTATTTAGTTTTTATTTTTAAATTGGACCGAATTATTAATATTTAAGCGTACAATACATAATTATTATATAAAAAAACCCGTTTTTATTCGTTGATGTTTTCTTAAAAAATTCTGCGGCTATATATTTTCGTTGTGATGATTTTTGTAATTTTTTCTGATAGATGCAATTAAATTTTATTATTAATTTACATGTTAAAATAATGTTTTGTATCAATTTTGGATTACAAATTAAATTATAAATTACAATAATTTATTTATTCGTAATTTTAGTGGTTTTCAGTATTCACGAAAGGAAAAATCTAATTTTAGAATAAATGAAATGAACATTAACGAGTAGCCTAAGTTTCATTTAAATTTTTATAGCAACATTCACATTTTTTTTCATAGAAACCCCTAAAGCAGTGCAAATTGTTACGATTTTTAATATCAGATTTTTACAGATTTTCTTCTCGTTATTTTCCTTTGTCAAATGGTAATTCAAATTTTATTTTCTCAATTTCCCATAATGTTCTGTACTTGTCCTAATTTGCTGTTAAAGCCATTCATGTAATATTCTAAACGGCTCTTTTATCTTTTAACAATAATAGCAACAACAAAGCCATTAAATTGCCTCGGGCAAATTAGGCGGCAGAAACCGTATCATTAAATTTAAAGTGCCATAAAAAGAATAAGTTTTTGCATTTGTTATTATAACAAACCTAACTTGAACCCATTTTCTGATCAAATATTTAGAGACAAAAAATACGTCCATATTCCATACACCATACATATAAATGTGGTGTGTTGTAATATTTTCTACATCAGATTGTTAAGAGTTGTTCTTGTTATTTTATACGAAAAGGAAATGTGTGTCAAATCAATGGCTTTTCCATATTCATGTACGTAGTTTTGGCTAGAAACATAGAAACAAAAGAATAAATTGGGTCAGTGACCGAAAGCTATGATCAGGGGCGTAATTTGGTAGTGTATGAAATTGGTGGGGGTGAAATATGGGTTGTTTGCAATAGTCACTTTAAAAATAAAATGAACCGAAATCACATTTTTTTTCAATTAATAATGTCTTTAAAAAAAAATGTGCCTCCCCCAAGCAAAATCTAAAACGATGGCACTGGTCATAATATATAGTGTTTTGGCAATCGTTGGAATAAGTTTAGTGTTCCATGATATAATCAAATAAAAAAGAAACTTGAGGAGTGTTTTAACTAGATTACTTGCCATAATACTATTTATTTAGGGAAGAATTTTTTTAATTTTGCCGCATAGTTAATGGTTACGCTTTAAGTAGGTACTTATGGATTTAAATGCTAATTTCAGTTGAATTAAATCGTTTAATTTATACTACTTACTCTACATATCGTCGGTAGAGAAAGCAAACCACGTATCAACCACTTTTCCAAAATCTACTTTTTAATCGATATCAATTAAAAAGTGAATTTTGAAAAAAGTGGTTGATACATAGTCTGCTTTCTAGCTCGTATATATATAGATAGGTGAGAATTTTTTCGGTTTTTTGTCAATTGAAATTATATTTACCTATCTTCAATGCTAAGCTATAAATTTTCATTGAAATTGCCAGCAAAAGATGAGTCATAAACATAAAACCCATCAATAAGAAAATGTAATTTATGGATCTAAATTTCTAACAAAAAATTCTGTTCACGTTAAGGTGTGTGCTTGTTATTTTCTAACAATAGTCGTAAAAAGTAAATATGTTCTTTTGGAATTTTTTCCCTTTTTCCATAATGTATACAATTTCTAGATTTCAAGAAGTAAATAGATAGAAATTCTAAAGCTACATTTATGCAGAAAACCGCGCAAATATTAAATGCCTAATATTATTAGTTTTGTTACTACTAGTAGTGAATTATTTGATAGATTTTGCAGCTTAACTGCGCTGAATGATGGATCACTGGATGTTTTACATTCAAAAAGCTTTTCATATATTACGAGGAGATTTTTTTTCCCCGTTTAGTTACGTCATATTAAATTTTATTGGCAACGTTATTGCGTTACGCTGCGTCTTTTATATGATTTGGATTTTATATATGTACGTACATTCGAGTTAAATAAGCTTTATGGATAATTTTATTTGATGTGGGATGAGGATGAGGATAAACAAAAGCGTATGGTGATTTATTTTTACCTTTTTACGTAGTAAAAATAAAGATTTGACCATTAACTATGATAACACTTGTAACATCAATCGTTTTAACAATTTTAAAGTTGACTTAGTTGTTAATAATTACGATTATCGATTGGATGTTGAAAAATAAAAGAGAGATTTGTGAATAAATGGATTGAAACGTAATACCAACATTAATTATTATGATTCATTATGGTTTGTAGCTATATTTTCTTTATTCCACCTACATAAAAAAATTAAGATCTGGCGATTTATTTTAGTGACAATCCAACGCATGTGTTATTTATCTATTTTACTTTGTTTTATTCTCAATCTACCATAATCCTAGATTAAATTTGTTGAATTACATTTGAATTGAACCACAATTAATTAGGTTAAAATATACTACGCCGCCGATACAATAATTAATTCGAACAACCAAACCTAGACTCAACAACATAGAATAGCCCCGAAGGTCAAACATGTCACATATATGAGTAGTGAATTACAACCAGAATATGTATAAACACACAGATCAGAAATAGTATTTAATTTATTTTTTTCTTAGTCTAACATATCGTAGTCTCCTATATTTATTTTGTTCTACAATACAATATACAAATAGAAACCACAAATGTCGATAATAATTAAAATTCACCCCAGGTCAAAATAAAAATAACAATATATGTAGTTTTTTTTCCCTATGGGAATGTGTGTAAGTATCACATCTATTATCTCTAAAGATTTAATATTATCTTTTGAAATATATGTTGAGGTACATATTATACATATATGTACATTGTACATACAGCAAAACTTAGGAATATACGAGTATCTAATCATAATCAATAATAAATGACCCATTATTGTCTGGACATTTTTTTTTTGTAGATTTTATGATTGGATATAATAGAATACATCCTAAAAATAATTTTTTTTGTTTTTTAAAAAATATTCCATATCCCTCCACTAAGAAGTTACAGGGTGGTTAAAATCCTATTATTTGCTGTATAAGCTTTAGCATAACAGAAGATCATATTGGCTACTTAAATTGTAATTACGAAATCTTAAATATACATTCTGGGCAATGTTACCTTTTGTTCATCGATTAATTGATAAATTATAGGGATATGTTTTAATCATAGATGTACATATTATTATAATACTAGAGCAGAATAATCTATTTCATATATTTACGATACATATAGGAAGGGCTTTCACAAACCATATTATGTATATAATATTAAACATATATTTCTCAAGGGATATTATCCCTTAACTATATAATTATGGTAAATAATAAAATATTTATATATATATATATATATATATATATATATAAATAGATTGTGGTTGTACATTTTGACGTCCTAAAGTGGACTTAGTTATCACGACACTAATACAGGGTTGATACGACATATTTAATATAATACACTCATACCTCGTTATACGGCCTAGATCCGTTCCGAAAAAGTTGGCCGTAAAGCGAAAAGCCGTATATCGAA
>JANSTT010017045.1:0-18685 GCA_026745375.1 Platyura marginata | reverse complement strand
ATCCAGGATACGGTATCGTCTAAATTATTCATTTTATGCGACAGAGATTTATTTCACCAGAATATATGTATATAGCGCCACACACATAATTTTCTACCAAAGGTTGAGAAATGATTGTCTTACGGATAATAAATTCACCTCACCATATCCGACATCCGACACTCGCGCTATGTATGTATATAAGCAATATGTCCGACATTATTTATTTTTATCTTAGATGATGATTACGTTGGATCATATAAAAAAAAAAAAAAACTAAGACTATTCTTCGTAATTGAAAATATTATTTTTCCTAGACGTAATTTTCTTGGGCTTTGCATTTCCTTAGTGATACAGCCAGAAAATAGAATATAAGTTTATTGCAAGGTTTAATGTATGTCAATTAAACCACATGACATTCGTTTCATATTTGTTTTATAAGGGTTGGATTATTTATTATCAGGCCACATGGTGAATTTTAATATCAATTACTAGATTCAGTATTTATTATATCATATAATATATTATTATATCCTTCAGCGTTAATTATGATATTAAATTCAGCAACAGTGACGTTGCATAAATCTTTTATTTCTAGTTAGCAAAAAGGTTTTTGCCCAGATAATTAATTTAATGATTAAAAATTGAATTGTATTTGAAGGCAATTAGTTATGAATAAATATTTTTTTTAAATTTCGCCACCTTTGATAATAAATTGATGGCCACACCGTAACAAGCCGTAATATTAATCTTTTCTTCAAAACAATATGTTCGAAAATTACCTCTGTAGTTTGGTCTGAAATGGACATTTGTCTGCGACATTGGAAGCTGCAGAAGTACAAAGTTGATGTCACACAATTTGTCTTTGGAAAATTTGTTACCGGATTATTATTATGTTTCGGCAAATTGTGTGGCTACAAGAAAATTATGTACGCTAATGTATACATATGCATATGCACATATACATATGTTTCAACTTTTTTCTTTCAATTAGATTTGGTCGTACTCGTAACGTCAAAATGGATGTCGAATTATAAAAGGTTCTAGATTGTATTATATGTATATTTTTGATCTGTAAGTCCATTATTCGTTAAGTGTAGCATTATACAATATACCAAAGAAATGATCATCTCTTAGAATAGGGATGGATTTGGATATATTGCCATTTATTTGGGTTCATTTTCGATGAATATAAACCTGACAGGAAACCATCAAATGCGAAAAGTTATTAAGTCGAAAGAATTTATTTAATGAATTCAATACGTTACCTTTTACCTATATCAAACCAAAAATATCATCCATCTACCTACTACAAAATAAATGCGACATTGAAAATAATTTTTATTTTATATCTGTCAATCTTATATATAAATTTATAGACAGTTTATTTCTTAGAAATGGGATGTTTATTTTATAATTTTAAATAAAATTGACTATAAAAGCACCGACATCATGACATGGCGTCTTAATATTTTTTTATAGATTAAAAAACAACATAAAATCATCTTAGATTTGCTTTTATCTTTATTACGTGCATTGCAAAATTTTTAAAATCAACAAAAAAAAAATAAAAAATAAAAGTAAACTATTAAACTATACTACCTACAGCAGATTTTTGATTATTTTTCAGTCTATGGATTTTGATTAGATTTTTTACTCATAATATTAATTAATATTCTAAGCAATATGGTCTATCACTACGGTAATATTTGTGTAATTACCTACACAAAAATAAACATTTGCAGCGATAAAAATTGATAAAATATGTATGATGTAAATCAAACACCAACATCACTTGAAAAATTCCTCAAGCATATATAGGAACATCAATCTAAATTTTAGATTCGAGGAGACACGAAATATATTAAAGGTTATCTTGATATGAAATATTTGAATATAAAGATATCATTACTATGTGTATGTGCGTGCAGTATACATAGCAATACATTTGTACATACTTAAGTCTAGTCCTACTGACTGATTCATTTCAAAATTCACATTAATAATTTAATACACTAGTGAATGGATTAAATACTCTCCTATCGGGAGAAAATTTAAATAAATATTTTTTAAATTGCGGTTTTCATCAAAGTGGAATATTTAGCGATTAAAATCGTCATATAAGATTTACATGTAGGTAAGCAAACCCTTTTTAATCCTTAACCAATAAACAACCATTTTTTTTTTATTCAAAGTGGACCTGCATATTTCGTACGTACCTAATATCTTTGAAAATTCCCATCATTTTATTGTAATTTAGGTTGTCCTATAAGGGTTAACAATTGCCCATAATCTGTTACACCAACATATGCACTACAAAACCTTCAATTTGTGGAGAAAACACGAAAAAAACGAGAAAAAAATGTTGAAAATTTCTACATGAAACCAAAGCTTCCCTATTATATTCGATATACAGTATGGAAGCAAAAATTTCTCATATTGAAAGAGCAAACAATAGCACTTGTAGAGCGAACAATAAAATTTGTGTAGAAACAGTATAAAATTAATAAAGTTTTGAAATGAACCCCTTTCAAAATATTTTCGACTTTCTCTTAGACTACAATATACAACATCATAAGAAAATGCAAATTTCATCTTTGTGTAGTATATGTATATCTACAATATATACTATAGTAAACCCTATGCATACATATATAAAAACGTATAGAAAAATAATGCTAAATTCATTCCAGAATTCAGAATATTCTATATAACACCATAGCAACACTATACATATATATATAGATTTGGGTTTGGAAAACAAACTAAATACAAGTGTTTCGACAAACATTGTCATCGTGTTATGTCAATAAACAATTTAATGGTTTCGGTAATTTAATATTTTGGGGTTAAATTTTAATTCAATTAGTTAAATAAATAACTTTCGCGTGACGCTAATTGGTAAATGAATTAAATAGGTATATGATTGCATGATTGGAATACTTAACCAAATATGAAAATTATCTAAATTTATCAGAAATATTCCATTTAATTTATTACTGAAGTTGATTTGAACAGCTCAGGTGAATTATTTTAATTTGGCTCACATATCGTGGGTGTACGGCAATAAGTGACCAAGTCAAATTAAATTTCTTTTATGTAGAAATTGTTAGACAAACACATTTTCATTTTAAGTTGTCCTTTTGCCAATGTAATTGAATAATTTTTTTTATTTTTATATTTTTCAAAAATTCTACATTCTAAGCTTTTAGTTCATTTAAAAGGTACTCGTGTACATAGAAAATCTATAGAAATATTTCACGCGTTCTTAAGATATTTTGTATACGGACAGTAAAAATTTACTAGCGACATATTTTTTTGAAAAAATTTCTATGCATTTTTCATATTTAAAAAATTTGAATAAGAATTTCTCGATTTTTTTATTTTTTTAATTGGTTAATTCTTGCTGTGTATCTACAATTTATATGTTCATATATAGTATTACGTGGAATTTACGAATCAGTAATAAATTAATTCCCTTTCTGCGGTTTGATTTGATTAGCAGCGTATTTTACTGACAAATATTTATTTTGGAATCATTTTTGCCACAAAAAAAGGAGTTAATATTTTGTGATTTATTTGTATGTGTAGAATTTAAAAAAAAATACTGTATGGGGGCAGTGTTATTTTCAGATTATGGGCCGTCAACATTTTTGAAAAACTCACTAATTTATCGCTACGAAAAATATGACATTAAGAATTGATATTCATGGCGTGTATTAACTATAACTATTGAACTCTTTTAATTTCATTCTATTCTATTCTGAGCAAAAAAACGTATATTTACGGTTATTTTTATAACAACTACTTTGTATTCTACTTTGACATTTTTTTTTGCAAATAAAATCCATAGAAAAGTACCTAACCCTTTAAGCGGGACTAAATATTGAATAGGAAAAGGTTAACCAAACAATTTGAAAAACTGCTCACTAAAAACGAAATCATTAAATCTACACCTATGTACTTATATGTAGGTCAACCAATTTTAAATTAATATCGTCTTGGCTGACTGAATAGGGTATAGTGATATAATTTCCTTCAATAAAGTCATATATGGCAAAATCTCTTAAACATGCAACATGTCTGGCTTGAACATATTTGAGGTTGAGGTTATATGTACATTGCGTATAAAACAGGACATGTTGCATGTTTGAAAGATTTTGCCCCCTATTCGGCTTGTATTGACGTAATTAAAATATGTAGATTAACCATGCAATATTATCAGATCATCGATTAGAAATCAATTTATATGCTAGACATTTGTCTATATGTACACATATAAGCTTTTATAGTTGGTTGTTATGTTACATATATGTATGTATAAGGTATGTGATATGAATGTTCTGTCTTATGTTGTTTGCATAGACATTTGACATGCATTCTTAAAGAATGTTTTATAACTAATTAGTATTTATTATTGACTATTTGTTATTGTTTGTCTTTATGTGATTATATGTGAACGTGATCGATTTAAAAATGTCTATACTACATATAGAGATTTGTGAACGTCTAATAATAATTTATAGGTTTTCTTTGTATTTCTCTCTGTACATAGCACATTGTATTGTATTTATTTATTTTATGCTATCTGCGTGTACTGCCTACCTTCTTTTTCAAAATATATCAAATATTGGCCTAACTTGTCTTTTATTATTATTTTTTATGTTTACACAACCAAAAAATGTACTAAAAATATGTATTTATTATAGGAAAAAATATGTGTTTCAACTACTTATAAAAAAAACAGGGTTTTTTTTTATGGAAGTCACGCAAAAACAAATTACAGAAAGTTTTCCGTATTATTATTATTTTTGATTTATTTTTATTATTTTATTTTCATACTTACCAACACATAATAATTTACAAAAACTTTATTTGATACAACTTGATCAAACGTCGTAGTTTTATTACAATACTACAATAAGAGACGATTCAATGAATAATATTTTCATTCTTTTTTATTCCATTTATGTATTTAAAGATTGAACTATAAATAATTATCATAAAAAATATAAAATCATTGAAGTGGGGTAATCATTTATCAAAAGTGGAAAAAGATTTTATGAATATGGGTGCACATAAAATTTTTGCATAGTCGTAAAAAAGCTCTAGATAAAAATTAGGTCCAACCTTCTTCACTATAGATAAAATATTTTATTTGACACTAAAACTATGACGAGGTACTTTTTTCTGTTTCGAAAATTCCGCAATGGTAAAACCCGTATAGTTAATTCAATTTTAAAATTTAATTTTTTAACAAAAAGTTAGGTAGAGTGGCGTTAATTATTTGCTCTGTAAAAACAATACAAAACAAAACATTTTTTTTCTTTAGATTTTCCTAATTTTCCCTTATATATCCCTTAGATTTTTAATAAAAATTCTTAAAAAAATCATATCTTCTACACTAACTGTTAAAATATCAATATTTATTTGTATTGTGATACATCGTGCTCGTGCTATATGGTTATCCTTCAAGTAGGTACCAATGGGTAAGACTAATTATAAATCAATTAAAATATAGACAAAAAATTGTAGTCCTAAATTCAATGTAATATCAATTTTTCTGTTCGTTTTTTTCCTCCAAATTTCGTGAAACACGCAAGGTGTTTCCAATCACGATCTTAGTATAATTTTGTATTTGGCTGTTTTCTATTGTCCATTTTCTCAAATAAAAACTCTTAAAAATCCAAAATAAGTAGATTTCCATTAAGGACGTAAGAAATGTTAAATGAATTTTTTTTTTATAAATAAATGCAGCTAATTCGTGCTTCAATAGGCTAATGGTAGTAGATAACTTACTTCAATTAATTTAAAACATATTTTAAGGATTACCTATACTTGTCTGTCTAACGATTTGAATGTTATATATCCGCAATTGAATCCGGATAGCCAATAGTCATCATCATCGTCTTAACTTTACCATGATGATGACATTAACTATGTAATTATTTATCTTTAAATTACAGTTAATTTGACTTGTTTGAATTTACTTACACTCCAAATTTTCCGGCAAATGTCAAAATTGCTAATCAAAAGTTAATTCCGCGTTGATATAGATAAACATGTTTTTTTCAATTATTATTTTAGAGAGATAGATTTTATTTACAAAATCAATTTTGCATAATCACACGAAGAAGAAATAAGAGGAAGGAGAAAAACTTAAAATTCAATAAATACTCATTGATATACACCAAAACAAATCAATCAACAGAAGGAAGACTACAAAGATGTCTATTTTGGTTAGCGAAACGTACTATTGAACAATCTTTGCTTATCTAAACAAAAATGCTCAATTTTAATATAGAGGCAGGCATCTATGCAAAGTTTTGCTTTTTAGTAAAAATACAGAATTGAAAATGTTCCCCACTTATTTACTGTTTATATTTTATATAATAAAGACATCATTATACAAGGAAAAAAAGTAGATACATACTTCTATATCAATAATAATACAAAGGGCAAATAAAAAAAAAAAAATTGTAAGGAAAATTTATGCTAATATTTAACTTTTTAACTGTACCTTTCTATCTATGTTTAAAAAACTCTATCAAAATGTATGTAAACGTTGATAACTAGAGTGTGTGAGAGAGAGAGAGAGAGAGAGTGAGTTCGCGGTAAGTGAAGCACAAACTTCAAAGTATGCTTATGTACTGTACTTAGATACGATGTACTTTCATCTTATTTTATAGAGAAAATTTTATGAATATTAGTTTATAAATTTGATGGAATTGAAAGTGGATAGCAAATGAAAAAGTTTTTCATTTGAATTTTTTATTGTATTGTCTAAGGTTCATGTCTCTGTAATGATATAATATTTTAAAGAAGAATTTATTTTAATGGCTTGCTATCTTCAACTAAAAAGCCTACATATTTTTAATGCATCAGCTGAATTTCACATGTGAAAAATGAATCACCCTTCTCTGGAAATTGTATATAACTACGTCAGAACAGTTTCAGAAATATTTATACAAAGCTTTTTTCTTCCTTTTTTTTTTCTTACTCATACAATCTATAGAGTGAAAACAAACACCAATAAACCAATTTAATCTAATAGCAACACCAAAACCACACAAACATAAAACCATTTAATGAGGAGACCGCATTGAAGCTTTAATTTTGCGTATCCTTTAAAAGCTTATATATATCGACAACTAGGAAATTTCATTAAATTCCTACATAAATAAAGGATTTTCTTCCATTTACATTTTATTAGATGTTCAAATAGCAAGAAAAGAAAAAAAAACATTTCATTAGGATTTTCGAATGATTAGTCTAAAATTTTCATTAATTTGCGAGAGCACATGGAGCTGAACAGCAATTATCTGTCTGGGGGTTATCAACAGGTGATGTTGGCGGTTGCTTGTTGGTTTCCTTTCCTTTGCCTTTATTTTTCGATTTTTCACCAGATGGTACATATAATCTAAATTGTTTCGGTTTATCCTCTTCAGCATAAAGGCTACAAAATAAATTCATTGTGCACAATTAGAAAAAAATCACTCGACCTTATAATTTAATAAAGCATTAATTTTGAAGTGGTTCAGGTATAAGTGAAAGAATGACTGATTTACTCCAGTCAGAAATGTTACAAATGGATAATTTTTATGAAAATTCTTCGGTAATTAGCATTTGTAGTTCTACCATTTGGTTTTTAAAATAGATTTCTTTTTTAATAATAAGTTTTAAAAAAATCTTTTTTATCGTAAAATTAAAACAAAATAGAAATCTATTGTTGTCGATGGAATTTCTTTTCAAATTAACCCAATCCTTTTTGGAGTGCTTCAAAAATTTGTTATTTTTTAGACGCATAATAGAACATACTCGCACAGAGTAATTTTATGAATATTTTTGAATTATCAATTTCTTTTGTTACCGGACTAAAACTGTCAGCATTAATAATTCTAAATGTATTTACCGGTCTGAGAAAAATATCCGCCGAATACGAACATTTGCATGAATTTGTACCCGTACAGTTTCAACGTAATTTGTGCCATACGCTCGTCGAGTAAAGTCTGCCAAATTAAATTGAATTTGATTCCATCCATCTGACATACCTATCCTCAGATGAATTACATTTAAATTGTGACAATGAATAAACAACATACAAAAATTAATTAACAATAAAGAATTAAAATAATTTCATCTACGTACCTAATGGCATTGTTGTACAAAATGGATTCACTTTTGTCGTACTTTGATAATTTGATACCCTAAATCTTCGTAGCAAGTTTTTGTCATCAAGTATCTGTGGATAATTGAAACGTTTTCTCACATTATCCACTTTTGTGCACGTTTACTAAAGGTGTACCCGAAGGAATTTTCACATCATAATAAAATTAAGTGTCATTGTTTTTATTATTGTGTTTTACCACAGTGTGTGTATGGATGACAAAAAAAAAATCATCCTGATAGGCATAAACCTATTTTACTATATACCTGCACTTCAAATGAAAAGAATTTTTTCATATTCTTCACAATAAGCACGAGAAATGGAAGCTTTATGGCAAGCGATGCTTGTGGCTGAATTGGGGTGGTTATATATGTCGTTGCTACATTAACGCCCATTACCTCTAGTACCACAGATTTCAAGTCATCGTCTGTTATACGTTTTATATGACCATTTTGTACCTGCAAATATATATAATAAGTAATGAAAAGGAAAAATTTTTATTGTGAAAATTTACTTCATTTTTCCAAATTAATAATGGACTACTTCCGATACTGAAGAAAACTGACAGTAGTCCTTTTTGATATGTATTTCGGAACATTTTACTATTAGTTAATTACAATTAAAAAAAAATTATCTGAGAAAAGATAAAATTGTTTGTGCCATTTCTAGTAAATTGTCTACTGGCCTACTCATTAAAAAAAAAAAAAAAAAAAATTGAAGACTGCTTGATGTTAAGTTTGAGTTAAATTGTTAGGGATTTTAGGAGAGATATAGAAGAAAGTAAAAAGAGCTACCCTACTTTGTGTAAGTATAATATTTAACAAGGGAAACTGAAATTTATCAGTGCAGAAAACTGCCATACGTAATAAACAACATATTATGTAGGTTCTCATAAGATATATGCAAAAAAAATATTTTGGCGCCATTACAAATTCAACATTTAGTATACATTACTTTGAAAGAGATGTTCCCATCTTCATACATACAATATGACATCCTGTCGATTGTCGTTCCGCTATGTTTATGTTTATATTATTTATAATTATGAGATGAGACTAATATATCCACTTTACTTAATATCGGTACTACATCATAGATCATATACATACATACCTACATATTATTTTCGTATTTCTACTTAGTTTACTTATTTATATATGTATATGTATTTATGTATTGTATATGTATCTATTATATATAGGTATATAGAAAATAATGAACAATTTATCTTAATTTAATTAATTAAATTTATACGAAAAAGGATTCCTTCAATCTCTGAATTTGTCTAATCAGTTATGATTAATTTACACTTAGTTTGTCACTTAAAAGCTGCCAGAACTTCGTGAATATTGTAGAAAATTATTTATCACATAATGTTTTGTCATTCACTTTTTGAAAATGCCTGTCGGTGAATTAAAGTCCCGGAGAGATAGAGATGGTGTTATTATTATCTTCTGTACTTCTATTGTAACAAAGTCGATTCAAACTCGGCATATAATTTAAAACAATCAATTGTGGTGGATGGTTAAAGGCTGAGAGAAATATAATATCTATGTACCTAAGTGTATATATAGTAGGCATTGGCAACCTTTTTTTGGCGGAGGTCAAAATTAACCAAAATGTGACTATTGAGAATAATTTTATAATAAGATAAATTTTATCGAGAAAACTAGACCAATTTCTTTATCAAAAAAAAAAAAAAAAAATTATTTAGGATTAAATGGTCTATTTTGATTTAAAACACTTTTTTCAGTTCAAACTGCTTTACAAATTTATAAAAACTCTATTTACCCAATTAATGGTTGAAATAAGTAAAGCGACGCAGTTTTATTGTTCGGCAGAATAGCGAAGCAAGCGACTGGTAAAAATGCTTACAAAAACAATCGATTTCCCAATGCAAAAAGTTACAAATTCCCATTGTAGGGTTTCTATATTTGTCGGCTGCTGATGCTACTCAGTCTTAAGAGTCCAGCCGACCAATAGGAGCCTTGATAACCTGCTGATGACGTATCTACTCTTGTTTACATCTAACTTCGTCGTTAATGATGAGATTCGTTCGGACAATGTTGCCATTATTTATATTTACTCAAATTATTTGTTTCATGTTTGTGTTTTAAAATCTATTTTTGGGTTACTTGGTGACCCACGGATTATAGGTTGTCGATGCCTGGTATATAGTGATTATAATATATATGAACGTGAATTTTATTGCTCTGTGGGTGGCTATTATAATCGGGAATAACTTTTGTAATAATTTTCTTTGATAAAAAGAGCAAATGCTAGTAATTATTTCTGATAAAGTATAAGATACTTTAAAGAAGTAAGTCCACTCTTTAAGTCTGGTGAACGAAAAGTGCTTAAAGATACGATACCTTTTAGAATAGAATGAAATTGCTTAATTTTTATAATTTTTTAATGGGAGCATTGATGAAAAAAAAAATGTGTGTGTATTTAGGCTAAAATTTTTATTTGATTTTAAGGATATTTAACTAACTATAACTAATATTTTCTCTTTTAAGATGTCAAATATTAATATTTTCTTAAAAATCAATAAAATTCTGTCAAGAAATCAATTTTCTACGTGCATAACATATAGATATGTAGAGTAGATACAGTCCTAATTTTATGTATATGAAAAAAAAGCTCTTTATGTTCATGTCAATATCGTAAATTTAATTATTTTCTATCAATTTATGTACTAAGTATATGTACAGATATATTTACTCAACCTCTTTGATACACATTAACAGCACAATGAAATTTCTATGTAATTTATATTCTTTAAATAAGGATGCATAAAGATCACTTTACTTTTATCGTAGGTTGATGATAAATTTAAAGGATAATTGCTTAAATTGTAAAAGCATTTCGATTGTACATATATATATACAAATATACATCTATAAGACGAAGACATGTTTGTGTACTCAGTATAAGACTTAGGGCTCATTTTAGATTAAGATTTAGTTTGCTTCCCTTGGTTTGTATACATATTATATACATATAAAGAACTTTTTGATTTAAAATGTTTTTTGGTCTTTTATATCGTATTGAAGGGATTTGAAATTCTACTGTAAATTGAAATTCGTTTTGAGTGTAATGTATGTTGGGCATAGGGTAAGTAAAAAGACTCTCAATAAATTGCATACTCATTTTTCATGTGATTTGTCTGTGGGTGAGGATTTTTTTAAAACAACTATCGACCAGGAGTAATTTTAGTTTAAAATGTAAAAAAATCTCTCGAGAGACACTACACAAATTTAAATCGACGATTTTTGATGATATTGGAAAATTTTTTACTTTATGGGGATTTTTCGGTGAAGAGGAGTGAGGAAACTTTGCCTTCCCTACCTTCACCTTAATTTCCCGCTAAATTCATCACTGATTAAGATTACAAATTTCGTTGACATTTCCCCAAAATAAAAAGTAAATGAGAAAATCAAATCTTTTGGCTCACTCTGTACATTTCGATTTTAAATTGAAATAGCTACATTTTAAAATGGCTTCTTCTATAGATTTGGTAATTTGGTTGTATGTAGAGATACACATTTAATGCAGCTTATTACTTTCTTTGAACATAAAATGAAACATTCTAAAAGACATCACGATACTGCAAATTTAATCTTCCTAAATTTTAAATTTCTAAATACATATTCATCTTTCTCTTTAATTTTTAAAAGTAAAGCAGATATTTTAAAATGAATTACTTTGTAAATATGTACTTGTACATATGTGTACTTGCATATATATGAATGACTTTTAAGTATAATTAATTTATAAAGCAACAGCTAAATAGGAATATTATTTCTTTTGATTAGTTGGCAAAGTTAAGTAATATTCATAATTTTTTTCTTATTCATAATATTAGCTCGTATTAACTCATTTTACTTTCAAGACCGTATTGGTGTAATACGTTTATGGGAATCATATATAAAATAAATATATATTTCTAACGTACCGACATCTAATATAAAAATAAATATATTACGAAGAAAACAAACTAGTAATCTGTATCACAAATTAAGATTTCCTTGAAAGTTCATCCCTTAAAGCGCTACAATCGATTTTTTTTTTTTTCATGTATTTTTCTAAAAGTACATTTGATACTTCATACAGGTATAGTAAGTTAAACTGGTTATTCTTATTTTAGTAATATAAATTCCAAAATTAAACGTCTTATATGAGGATTTAAATTCCGGGACTCTCAAAAAAAATCATTTTGGAGATTTTATGCGAACGAAAAATGTTACAGAAATAATTTTCACCGAAATATCGCCTACACTCTACTTATTATATGCCTTATCATTAAAACAGCTCTAACACTCTAACAGTGAAATTATTTTTTTAATTTATTGACAACTGAAAATTATATATTACGCAACTAAACGATTGTCATTAAATGAGAATTATAATGATAAGTCTGTTTTTCTTTTTATTTTCAATTTTAGTGCACATACTAAATATAATTTGATGATTTAATGATGACTACATATCCAATTATACATACAACAAAAAGCCTATTAGGGTGAAATAACCAATTAATATTGAAAACTTGGTATAAGTATATTTGAGGCATTTTATTATTCTGTCGGTTCTATTTATATGGATTACAAACGAAAACAATACGAATTAAGATAAATAAACGGGGTACGTGACGATTTGAGTAAACAGGACGAAAAATGTGTGTAATTGTGTGATTTTGTTTGATTAATGCTATCGAAAAGCTTTTATATGGGAACGTACAAAGTTTTAATCAAGTTTACGTGCGATTCAGTCAGTAATGAATAGGGTCGTGTCTACAATTTTCACGTTTTTAGTATCATTTTCTCAAGAAATCATTTCATGAACTGAACAAGAGCATGTTTTTAATAAAGCTTGCTTTTAATTGGTTTTATTAATATATATTATAGTGAGAATGAACCCAAAACGTGATCAGAATATCTTTTGTCGTATTTGTTAAGGAAGCATTTTCTGTAAAATGTCCCACAGGAATTAATTTCTTAAATTAATTTTCCAGTAGGTATCCGTTGCCGTGTTCAATTTCATTATATTTATGTTGATCATTTTAATATTTTAGTATATTTCTTAGAATTTTTCCATTAAATAAGAATAATGTAAATGTAATACCTTTCTATTCGTGTAGGCTGTAGGTGTTGCGCTATACTATTTGGCTATATGAGTTAATAATGTCCTAGCACACAGTGCCTTCTGAGGAGACATTTTTTGCCAATGGGTAAAATTACTTTAGCCACCCATCGTCGAAATAGTTTTTTTTTTTTAAATAGAATTTAGATTGATTTTTAGCTAATACCCACATACATTTTATGATTTGACACTAACAAAAATCAATTCTGCCCACACGCATAAAATATATTTTTCTATAAACATTTTCCCAATTGAATTTTAAATATAGTTCATAATAAAGGAGTAGGTACGTTCATTTCTTATTTATGTATATCATGCATATGATTAAAAAAAATCCATTGTCATCATCATACACTTCTACATGGCCGTATAAAACTTTTATATTTAATATCTATGAACAAACATTTCCTGAAAACGGGTCTACCAACCAAGTGGTCCGTAAATAATGTGGATTTAAAAAAGGGTTTATCTCATCAGAGCCATGAACATATTTAAGGAACTTTTCTATTGGTTCACCAAGTCTACATTGAAGCCTTTTTTGAATAGGCTAATAATAGAAATGTTCGAAACCATCACAAAATAGAATTATAATTTGAAAATAAAAATAATAATATTTCCAAATCCTTTATAAACACTTTATAACTCGTTAAATGTCCAAGGATTCATATCTTAAACTGAATATAAATTTACTATTTACATATTTTTTATCTTGAAAATTGTGAAGATATTTTATGATAATTTTACCACAAACTGTATGAATTGTTAACAGATAGAAATTGAGTTATGCATTCGTGTATAACATCCTTTACTGAAATTTCAAATTTAGTGAAATCATATTTTTATGTATATACAAATTTAATCAATAAAATTTCGGACAGAATAATTTTTGGTAAAAATGTGGAAAAAAGCCATTTTTTTATTTGAAAATCTGAAACTGAAATGAGAACATAAAAACATAAAACAAATAATTATTTGGATATTTGTACAGACAACGAGTAGAGCTGAACATTTGAACAATACCCGTCTATTACGGTCAATCAAAATTTAAACGACATTCCCACCGGCTTTTCTCTAATCCCTCTACCAAATTTTTATGACTAAGGAAAATTTTCCACTAAGCTTTTCGTTGATGAACATTTGCTAAAAAATTATGAATTTTTGGAGCAAAACAAAATCTCCCTAACCCTCAATATGAAATGCAAATGGCTATGGAAATGGGATGAAAGAATGGGAATGAATTGCTAGAGACTAAAAGTAAAAGGAGGGAATGCAAAGGAAAAAAACCAGGTGTGGTAAAAAAGAGGAAACTACGGTACGAAAGGGGGTTCAAAAAAAGAAGAGGAGAAGGTTACAGTATGATCCTCTATCATTTTTGTTTTACTGCAAACTCCCTTTAAGATTTAGGAATGCGAAAAATATTGTCCACCAAATATTAGTGCAAACTATAGATTCGTAAATGTGTCACAAAAATCAGTTTTTTTTATTTATTTTTACTCTTATTGAACTATTGGTACATGAATTTTTATTTACTTTAACACTTATGTATGTATGTACATTGTACATATGTAACTTAATTATATATAAATAAAATTATTCAAATCGTAACAAATATTCAAATACAATACACACAATATATACACACTCAGCTCTATTGAAAATAAATTTCCATTTCCCGACCAAATAGTCAAAGACATTCTTTTACTTTTACGGATATATAAACTTGTGAGGTTTTTGTATTGATTTTTTTTCTACATTGGAAAATTCTTTGGTAAACAAGTGTGACAGACTTACTATTTGAAAAACAAAGAAATTCAACTTGCTGTGCAAAGGAGATTTTCTTCATTATTACTCTATTGTCACAAGGATAAATTTTTTTTTTAATTTGAAATATTTAGAAGTATCGATTGAAGCGATGTTATATCAACAAATCAAATTTAATGCTTTACTTGTTTGTCATTGAATTTCTAAATAAATATTATTTAGAGAACTAATATTATACATAGTTAGGTTTTCAGTTTTGATTAGTTCATCAAATAATTACAAGATCAAAAATAGATTGAGTCGAAAATAGATTGATGACTCATACATAACTAAAAATAAAATGCAGAAATCGATCATAAATGAAATTTTTTTTATAAAAATCATCTAAATTATATGTAAGTATAATGCGTATTAAATACCTATTATAAATAGCTATACACAACACTCAATAATTTATGTGAAGTTATTAGAAATTCCGTCTGGATCTTACGATCCCTTTTATTTAGTACTCCACATAATATTAATAATTCAACCACCCACGTACTTTCTAATTTAAGACTTGGGA
This sequence comes from Platyura marginata, assembly GCA_026745375.1. NCBI lineage: Eukaryota > Metazoa > Arthropoda > Insecta > Diptera > Keroplatidae > Platyura > Platyura marginata. The sequence continues at coordinate 3,068 of JANSTT010017045.1, read as the reverse complement.
AATTATATATTATATAAAAATATCCTACAAAACGGTACTATATTTTTTATTTTTTTTTTCGAAAATAAATTTCGTTTGGTTTTTCCCATAAATCATCTTGGGGGTTTTCTTACTACTCTGTGCCATCGAAAAGTTTAACGCTTTTCTTTTCCTCAAATGAGCCATATTTTATATAAAGTTTACATGTAACAACAGCCTCAACATCAACAGTGATAAGATAAAATAAAACAATTTTCCCTGTCTTAATAGATAAGATAAACTTAAAGATGTTTTACATGTTTTACACTTTCTACAAAATATATGATGATTTTGGGTATTGATAATACATATAATAAATAAAAATAAACTTATCGTATCGCCAACACAATAGAATTTACAGAAAGTTTTTGTATTATCGACATCATTTTACTTCGTATAAGAGATAATCGAAAAAAGTCCAGTTGTTGGGAAAACTGTTTTCACTTTTTTGGTTTCGTAGATTTTATTACTAAAAGGGACGTGTCGTTATCCAAAATAGAAGTTTTTTTTTAAATATATTTATGTTTGCGTATCAATCGTTGAACACGAATGGCAATCCCACTAACAACATATTTAATAGTGTAAACATATTACAAATACAAGGTAATTATTATTATCAACTACTGGAGTCTTATGGCACCGTATATAACTATGCGTCCATCCAACAAAGCACAAATACGTCATATTGATTTACTCACGCTTCATTAATCACTGGTTATTTATAGGTGATGTTTTTTATTTTTCGTATACGTCGGCATAAAGTGTTCGAAACGCCACTGTGTACATTATAATAAATATTTGTGAAAAATCGAAAAAAAAACATTCTAGTTTAAAATAAAAAACAAAGTTTAAAGTTTAATCGGCTTTTATATTATTCGTTCAAAAATTTCAGAAAATCTACTCATTTTGCATTGCCTGTCCCAAAAAAAAAAAAAAAAAATCCGGAAGCCATATTTCACAAGGTTTTAGCTTTCAATTTTTTTTCATCTTATGTGCACATAATTTATTCAACTCTAACATTTTATGCTTTATCAGTAAAGGTACACATGTGCAGGAGAGGATGGGGTATATCATGTCTGGTGCCACCATCAACCATCATTCCATAAATAATGATGATAAACGCTTGTCATATATTTGACGTTGTCGTATCTAGCTCTATGTATTTGGATATACTACGTGTGTGTGTGTGATGAAACCACTTTTAACAAGCTGAAACAATCATACTCACATTACATACGGTTATTACTTTGCCTATGTTTTCGTCATTGTTTAAGGGAAACCCATAATATATATCACAGTACACTACACATATTTATGTATATATAGTAAATGCGGTGATATGGAGTGTATTATACCTTTGGTTACGTGAAAATCTCTGTACGATCACTTCTCATATATATAATTGCTATATAAGGGTGTTGTTATTAAAATAAATCGGCTTTGTGTATTAAGTAACTCAATGTAAAATATTACGTCAATTTGCTAAAGCTTAAAACAGTTTGTGGTCTTTTCCGAGGGAAAACACTTAACATTTCTGTATATCCTTCGCTATGCTACTAATAACTATAATAGAGTACACATTGTACAATGTAACATAGTCGAATATTGTCTCAACTTACAAATTTCACTATTTTCTGGATACGTAATACGTACATAAATTACGGAAATGGGGTGAATATTTAAAATGATGACGCTATTACCAACTCACTATGTATGTATATAGCTTTGAATGCTTTCCGTGTACATATTTTGGCCGTTGTCCTTTAGGTAATGTGTATTGCTTGTGAAATTCCATAAAAAATAATAAAAATAAAAAAAAACAAATTTCCCTCGAGTAGGTACATGGATTTGTATAATAAGTCGCAGTTATTTGCAGGTTAAAGACCTCTCTGACGTAGAAGTTGTAATGTAGGTACCTAATGAAAATGGAAAATATTTGTTTGCGCATTTTGTAATAAAAACTTGGAAGAACTTTTAATTAAGATAAAAATACGAATTTTCTGTTTTATACGAACTAGTAAAGCGATTTTGTATGTAAAATACGTTGACTGACCATATTGTTACTAATGGGGGAGGTATTATTTTTTATTTTTTTTTTATTCTAATTTTGTATTCAAGTAAAGGTGAAGGAAATATTTTTTTATTTTTCTGACAGACAAAATTCAATTAATCTATAAAAAATTATAAATTTTTTTGGAACATGGAAAACAAATTTTTGAACGATGATTTAATATTTTACATATTAAAATCTACAAAAATGTTTCATTATGTAATCCATCAAAAAATAAATGTCTGGCTTTTTTTTATCTTAAGATGGTCATAAAATAGAAATAATGTCCTAATGATAAAAAAGCAATATATCCACAGTCTCATTTTCTTTTTGTAAATAAATTATTTTTTGTAAAGTTGCTACAATTTCTACACCATTTTGTATGAAACAAAAACAAATTACATTCTATTTCTTAAATTCTTGAAACAAAGCAAGAAACTTAATTAATATTAAACATTGGCAATGCTAGTTAAATTACAATTTGTACACGTAACAAATGTAACATAGATTTCAGTGTGTGAGATTTACATTGGTTGCCGTTAACAAATTAGGTATGATATGATTTCCAAGAGAATTATGAACCAACATAAATTTCAAAACTATTTACGAATTAGTTTTTTGACATTCATCATTGAGCTGAACGAAAGCTCAGTATTTATGTAAGTAGATAAAAATCATCTTTTTGCGTAGGAAGCTTTTTAACAAAATGTCCTTGGTATTATAACTTTCGCGTACATTCTGCATACAAAAATAATCATCATTTATCAATGTTTTTATTTTTTTTTCTATGGTTCTATGAAGTATCCAGAGTTAAATGTCCTAAAAGGAAAATAACATTTTTTATAGATCCCATCCGATATATATTAGCAAATATACAATATAATGGCATCATATACATTATCCAAGATATATAGCCTAAATACATAATATTGACACAACAATATATTTTACAAAGTGGACATAAGCCAATATAATTTGTTGTTGATTGAGCGTCAAAATA
>JANSTT010017044.1:0-18690 GCA_026745375.1 Platyura marginata | reverse complement strand
ATATACCATCTAAAGGGCGACGGTATATATTACAAAATTTATTCCATGTCTAGGTTTCAGAATTGTACAAGGGTATTTTCTATAGCGCTACTGGGAGGAAGTCTATATGATGATATGTTCCCTGTAACCATTTTTTTTTCTTGTACTTCTCAGTGTATACGTCTCTCTTGTTCGTATTATAGATTTTCGAGGGAAGCTCCACTGGTACTGTGGTACTACGATGCCTGAAATAAGCAGACGAATTTAAAACTTTAGAGAAAGTTGATGGCGGCAATTTTTTTATTTATTTTTTTTTTTTTTTTGGAAGTATGTGATGTTGTTGTATGTATTATGGATGTGGATCCAAAAAAAAAATAAAAATATGGGTTGGTTTTGTGTGCTTTAACTTAATAAAAAGAGACATGTTTTTGGTGTGGTTTGATGGTCATATATGGAATGTTTTTTGTTGATTTACATTAGCTTTTGTTTGTTTAAAAGTCATGCCAATTGATCCGTTGTGTTAGCGAAAAAAAATTCGATTTTCCCCATGTTTTTTGTAGATTTTTTTTATGTGTCAAAATTTAACAACAAAATCAGAAAAAAAAATATTAAAAACTGGTGGAGAAGAACACATAATCTGATCCCTCTGAAAGTATGGAGTTTATGTTTTAAAATGTTTGTGGGAAGTTTGTTCTTTGTTCAGTGAGACACGTATTGCTGTTGGGATACATTTTTCGTAAAATTTAGCTGGAGATTGAAATTCTCTGCCTGTTTGATCTCACCTTTTCTCGAGTTTTTTTTTCACATATAAATTTAAACAACAGTACTGTTTACTAGAGGAGGAAAACTATCGATAGTCAGCACTATCGATAGTTCTTAAGAAACTATCGGTAGTTTTCCATAGTGTACTTTTAAATTTTTATATAAATTCTAACAAATTTCGATAAAATTTTACTTATAAATTGTTTATTTTCAACTTTACACTAAAGTTATTCTAAATATCGACTATCGATAGCAACAAAGCACTATCGATAATTGATCGACAGTGAAAAAGAATCGATAGTGATCCATGCTAAAATAATATTAAAATAAATCACTCCTACGGCTCTGGTTGTCGTTTGGAGCATTTAAAACAACAAAATAGGTTTTTTTTAAAAATTATTCATTTACTTAAAAGTATTCCAAACAACTGTCTTGTTGCAGTTCTGATGATATAAGACTGCTTTCTCAAGAATCTGTAGCAAAATATTTCATCTTCAACATTGGCTTGGGGGTCATCATGGACATCTTATCAGTGAAAATAAGGATCTCAGGAGTACACTATGCATAAAAGTCCTGATGAAATGTTTTGTTCACCTATAAAAATAGTTTAAATTGTAAAAAGTTTATAACAAGCTGATAAAAATTCAATCGATGGGGTAATCACTGGAGTCATTCAATGGTAATTCTTTTACTCATATCATTCCTGGTTGGTATCTACAGAATTTGTATAAGTGATTTACCCTCGAATTGAATATTTGTCTACCATATTAAAGGTCTATCGCTATTATTCTCTATAGACCGATTGTATTCTGTAACAAATCAACCAAAATGCACGATCTATTAAGCAAATGGTTTCAATACCTATAATAGGAAAAATTGTAATTTGAATTGAATTCTCTCTATAGTCTATTCTATAGGGTTGATTGCATTATCGAAATTAACTGATTCGTAACGGACAGCCAATATCGATTTCATTAGTTTCTATGGAAATGTTTGTACAACATCGGGCACGACGAAACTTTAATGAAACAAGCCTTCAAATGTCTAACCCATCCCTTTTTGGAAATTGATTTTACGCTTGAATATAAATACACAAGTGGCACGTCATCATCAAGATAAAGAAAAAAAAAATAAATAGAAAGAAACATTTTCATATAATCAATAACCCTCGGAACAGCTTCGCGAGACCGTGAAAATTTTTTATAAAACTTTCTTTTGAACTAATGCAAAGAGAAGAAGGCGACTGAAGTGGAGTGAAGGTAGGATGGTAGCATAAATGCCCATTAAAGTGTAGTCGAACAACATTTACATGAAAAATAAAATTGAAGGAAAACAATTAAACGTTTAAACATTTTGTTTCTTTACATGGTTGTGTTATCTTTGGCAATGACGTAAATTCCCACTTCCTTACCTATTGGTTCCATACACAGCATTGTTCTCTTTGGGTAATTTTATTCTTATTCATTTGTTTTTATTGTCATTGTGTTGTTGCTTTAATTTTTCGGTATATTTTTCTTCTTTTTTTCGGAGGAGAGGGGAGATTATCTTAGCGCATCGGTGCATGGAGCACACAATGTATAGTTACTAGACACAATTCAAAAATATTATTGTACGAAGAGAAAATAATAGGAAAAAAAATGAATATACATAATATACCATAAATTTTAGTTGAGATCATGCATGAAAATAAATTGAACGTTATTCCCCCACCATTTGCCGGTCTCATAAATAATGTTTTGACGTGCCGGTGTAGAAACATTTAGATATAAATATAAAAAAAAAAAATTGGACAGGAAATATAATTTGAAAAATAGTTGTCTGTGGAAAGGTAAGGTATTTTAACGTAATAAGACAAGAAAATGATTCTGGTACGTTTTTTTAAACTTATCAGTGGTGTTCTGGCTAACAAAAATTATAATAGCCGCCATCTTTTTGTTGCATTAGATGTCTTCGAGCAGTTATATGTGGTTTTTTTTTTAATTTTTCATTTCAAATAATCAATCAATTTAATCGTTCTCACGTGCACTAAACAGAAACAGAGATTTGATGCGATTTAAATCATTTATTATACCATTTATAATGTCAGTTTTCTTGTTTTTAACCGACCTACACTAACTACTTAGTGCTCTCTCTCTCTCTCATATAAATATGGACGGTAATGCGACTATATCTGACATGATTTGTGTTTGGTCTTGTTGTCGTGATGTCATTTAGTTAAACATAGTTAACTGCAATCTATGCATTTTTATCTAACGCCTACACTTGAGCCTACACTGAATCGGTGTTTACCACACACCTTTTTTTCTCTATTCACAACATTCGACATGTTGTTTTTTTTTTAAATTTTAATACTACAGCAGCATTTATAGAAATGACTAAAATGATTTTGGGCTAGAAATTGGAAAAATGATAATCCGATCGAATGAGTGGAGTTTTAATGTAAATAATTTTAATATTTGAAAAATGCATTCACATTTTTAATTTAGTTGCATGCTACCCCCAATGGGGTGGTGACCGCCCTCATTTGGGAATCGCTGATCTATAGTGTGCTTTATCACAACATTCATTTAGATTATTTTTTTTTAAATTACATATTTTTCCCAACTTATTTCGGCGGCATTTCACTATTTCTATGCTAATCTATCATCGCTATATTGGAAGGTATTGGAAAATGAAATATTTCCAGTCAATATCTTGAAATTTAACTCATATCAAATCAAGTGCACGAGAGAGAAAAAAAAATGTCGAAAATTTATCATCTTTTTGCTATTAAATTCTAGAACATGCCTACCGCTCTGTATATAAATTAGAAAATTTGAATTTTAATTAAGTTAATGTTCGGTAAAAAAAAAAAGGATCAAAAATTATATCGAAAAAAGATGAAGGAGAACAGAGAGAAGAAAAAAAACAAAGAACCAACTCTTTTACAGCAATCTAGCTATTTAATCGTTGTAAACCGGTCAAGATATTAAAAACACATTAATAAATAATTTCGGTCGGTAATGGCTAAACCCATAAAATATTGCCGTCAGCTTTCTGAACCATTGAACATACAATTTACTTACTTAGTACATATATTTCTATACATACTGCCCCTATATCTAGGCTCCACGCATAATTTATTTTTTTAACATTTTTACAATAAAATAAATTACAAAAAATTACCATAATTTATTGGTTAGTTTATTGGATGGAATAGTTTAGTAGTGTTAGTATCAAGAAATGATAATAAATGGAGAAGTTTCGTGGTGTGATGGTAGGCTCATGCCGGTATAAAATTCGTAATAGTAGCATGTAGTAACACAAATATTGTCACTACCTAATAATAATAATATTTGTTATGTGTGGATAATTACCATAACCTATTGAAGGTCACTAAAATCATTAAAATGAATTAAAAACCATTTGCATTACAAAGCAGTTTTAATTTAAGTTTCATAAGTATAAATATAAACTTAAAAATAGTGGCAATATAGGATGGAATGGATCATTTCTCATACAATTATCTTCAATCGAAAATAAATTAAGAAAACATTTAATTTTATGGAAAAGTGTCTGACAAGTCGTTTAAACGGACGAATTAAGGCTGGTGGTCCGTGCACACATTTTCGTTCGAATTGCGATTCGGATACACTGAAATGCATTGAACGTCGTCGGCAATGGTTTTCTTTTATATTCCCTTGCACTTTTTTCAAAATATTAGACTGAAATTTCCAGGCAATTTATTGTTTCACAAAAACGTCATTTCGACTATTGAGCATAGTCTCATCAATGGACATAGAAACTATCAAATCGCTGCACCCTACTATATCATTGCACTATACTTTTTTATACTCTAAGAATCTGTTTACAAGACAGCGAGCGAATTTTTACAAAATAACAAATTGTTGTGCGGATTTGTCGATATGATTTGCCAGATCCCCCCTCCCCCTATTCACTATTCTAACTCTCGTTGTAATGTTCTATTTTTAGGAAATTGTTTTGTTTCATGGAATGGCATGTCGATTGTACGTTTACAGTATATTCATGCATTTTATTGCGCAACCATAAATTATTAGAAGAGTTTGGTTGCAAAAATAATGTTTTTAAAAACGTTTTATTGATGCCAATCAACAAGAAATTAAAGAAAATTAATGAAATTGGTTGAGTGCGCGCAGGTTTTGTTATAAAAGGTTTGGCATTCAACGAATTCAATTTATATAATTGGCAATTTATTTGCCAGAGAGTGATTCATCCCATGATTTTCCATTTAATTTTGTTTATATTTAAGATATTACAGTATGGGATATTGTTACTTTGTGGTTAACATACATACCTAATTAAAAAGTATTTTTTTCAAGGTCGCAAATTTTTAACTCTCACTCCTTTGATTAACAATTTTTAGAAGTCATTTTTAACTTTTTTTTATCTAAAGTTGAAAGATGTCTGAAACAGTAGCAAACCGTGAAATTTTTTGCAAGATACTAGACTGCGAAAAGCTACTGTGATACACATATGAATGACATGAATTATCTTAAAAAAGGGTAAACAATGTTTTTTTTCGTCCTTCACTCCTTTAGACTCGACAGCACTGGTTCAAAAAATAAAATTTATTTTATAATTAAACTGTAAACCGCTACCTTTCTTCAACAGTGTTGCCCCAATAAATTTATTAATTTACTCAATTTAATTAAATCGTTAAAGAAAAAGGCCACTAATTCTGTATCTAGGTTGTTTTTGTACCATATTTGTTAATGGTCCATGGTGTACTTAAAAAAATTCACAGTGTACTGCATTTTTTCAAATAAATTAATGTCAATAAAATATTTACTACTTTCGAAAATCTATTGCACATAAGTACATTTTAAATGACTACTAATTAGTAAAATTTATAAATTTTTAATTTCGCAAAAATAAATAATGTAATTGGTGTTGCCATATGGTTGCTAATTTACCATATTGGAAAAATTCATCATTTGACATCTGCGAAATATTTTATTTTGTAGTATTGAGAGCGAGAATAAAAACAAAAAACAAAATAAACGAGAAACAAAAATAATTCTATCCTAAAAATGTACCATGTGCAGGTAATCGATAAATAAAATAACTTGCAAAACCGGTTTCACAATTACTGGAACAGTTCAATCATCATGGTTCTTTTTTCGGGTTCATTTTTGACATAACAAAAAAATTTCTTTTTGTCATTCATCATCATTTTCTGTATGGATGGATGTACGTACATATATATGTATATCGAATGAAATAAATTTTGCTTGAAAATCATAAAGTGCCTGGGGTCACCATTGTCAACATGACGAACAAAATATTTTTCAAATTCCAACTAATAAATACATATGTATGCATCACAAAGCCGAATAGAACATCGCCACACGCTACAATAATTGTACGTAATTTTCTTTTAGCTCTCGCAATCGCAATACTTAGTAGTTATTATTAAATCGTACGTCAATGTCCCATCATAATACAATGTTGCCAGACTTGAATAGAAAAGAAAAAGAAAGAAGAAAAAAATTCACATCTGATTAAGCTCTCATGCCTACAAGAGCCCCTTCTACAGTCAGTTACTGATGTGATAACCGACTATGGGTTTCCGTTGCTAAGGGGCGTGACTTAGCGGCCATGATTGTTTTGTGTAGTATTTGACCGTACATTTTATAAACATAATGGTAAAGAAGGAGACAGCAACATAATATTGTAAAGTTTTTGGTCTGGAGTTTTTGATGATTGTACACAACCATGTGGTATTTATTTACTTGGGTATTTACTGTGCTTTGTGTAAACTCCACGAACGCAATCCAGTTATTGCTTGAATTTGTTCAAAAGCTTTTTTTCCATGGGACTTCTTTTTTTTTTGATTACACGATTTTCATGTTGCTGGGTGTACGTTTGCTGTTGGATACATGTTTTTTGTACGGATAATTGTATATGATTGTAGTGGTGTATTTAAAGTAGAGAATTACTTTTAATTCAAGCAGAATATGTACATAAGTATGTATATAGGTACGTAGATTATATACCACGGTGAGGTATAAAGTAACAGTCGTGGATTTCACAGTTCCACGAATATTCAATGAATATTTTGTCGGTGAGTGTACATAATACGAGAGCTCTTTAATAATAATTCTGTTCTGTTCTGTATCTATGGTTAAATGTAGATATGTATGTAAATATAGATTGTACACACGTAGTAGAGGATCATAATGTCATCAAAAGTTTCATTTTCTCATTATTAATGGTATTTCGAATATAGAAATGGGTTTTTTTTTTCGTCGACCTTGTCTTGTTGGATTTAGATTGGAAGGTTAAGGGTCGGGTTAAGTGCTTTTGTTTTGTAACCATGATGACATGAAGGATTTTTTTTTTTGTAAATCAGACAAATATACGTAAATTTATATCGAATTATATCTTTTTTTTTGATTTTTTGGTACTATATACAGATGATTTATTGCCTAAATAATAAAATTATATAACATATTGAATAAGCATTTCTTAAATTAATTTAATTTCAGATAATCATGCAAATAACGAAAAAAATCAAATAATTCCCAAAATTGTTATGTTTTTTTTGCTGTATCTATATGTAAAGAAGTTGAACCTCTAGAATAATTCAGTACGGTATTTTTCACAGAAGACTATAGCGGAGTTGGTGCGGGAGCCTACTTTCAAACTCTAAAAAAGAGATGTTCTATACATATACTACTAAACATATCAAGTGTATTCCAAGCAAAAGTAATGACGAACTGTGAACTTCTCAAAAATGACATATTCCAAGTAATCGAGTAGCGATTACCACAGATAGCCAGATCCTTCATACTCTTAGGCTCTTAACTCCCACATAATAGGTATATCAATGTCGTGAAGACTTAACACACGTAGTTAAATGACTTGACATCACCCTTATGTGGGTCCCGGAACCACAGGAACATTGAGGGAAATGAACGAGCTGTCGAACTAGCGATGGAAAACTTAAGCCTAGACATCTCACTAGCTGTGTATCTGTACTTCCTAAAACTGAAAAACAACAGATGGAAAAAACTCGCAACACGCAAAGAGCGAGAAACAATTGGCCAGAATATATGCTAGGTAAATCGAAGAAATGCATAGTCATGGCGCGAAATACACCGCCAGAATGTCCGGGACTAAGCCAAAGCAGGGCACTGGGCAATCACAGATTTAACCAACTGAGAGTTGAAGTGAATCCTTCAAGTTGGCCAACAAACAAAATTCTAGATTTTTAATTGGTTAATTGTTTTTCATAAACGTTCTCTTAACATAGTATTGCGTAAGTCTTAAAATAATCAGTAAATACATACATTTGTTTTTGTATATGGCACTAGAAACTAAATTATAAATTCTTACCGAATTTAATAGCGTCTATACTTAAGTTTTCTTTTTTTAAGGAAAAGTTTTAACTACTTTTAAACTATAATTTCTGACATTTTCCAACTCAACCATAACTTAACTTTTTAATTAAAACTTTATTTTGAAGAACTTTATTTTAAAAAGGTCTTTTGTCTTTTTTTTTATTTCAACATTTAAATGCAATACAAAAAAATGTCACCTCTCAAGAACAAAAAATGAAAACGCCCTGATTTCATTGAAAAAAAACCCCCCATTCTTCCACATTATGAAATCAAATCATTATCGATCTGTTATTTTGCCTGTTGCTCGACAACGTCATCTGAACAACAAATTTTTCTTTAAATCTACAACGTAAACATGAGTTGTTTGGTTGTACACACCCAAAAAGTCTTTTTGAAGTTTATATTATAGCTTGAAGCACTTGACTGCTAATGTATTTCCAACAGAAAGTTTTAACGTTGGAAGATAATGTACATATGAATAGGTAAAGGAATGAAACATTGGCTAGAAATAGAATTTTAATTTAATCAAAATCGTCCCCAATCCCTATATCCCTATACATATATATAAATACAAATATGTATGTATTGTCTTCCTAACAACGTACGTTATCTAAAGCTATAGTATGTACAATTAGTTCAATGTGGCCTGGTTGTTTCTAAAGTTAAATCATGCTGAAATTAGTTGAGAATTAGCTGTTAAACTCCGAAAATGTCAAATGTCAAAAATTCTACTTTAAAAAAAAAAGGAATATTTTGGATATTGCAAGCGATCGGATGACATTTTTTCTTCTTCTGTATAGTAGAGTGGAGGACGATAGAATAATGGCGGTTGGACAAAAACGACCATTTGACCATGTCATATATAGAACTAAATGATATGAAAAAGTGCCCCGGGGTCATCAACGATGATACTCTATATCTATAGTATGTTGGAACATATGTATGTATATATATTTTAGTATAGGTAGTATGTATAGTAGAGGATGGAATGGTATACATACTTATATGTTAAAGTAGATTCCAGCCCCAAAACGAACCAGTAAAAGCTTGAGGAAAAGCTATTAAATTTATACTAACTAATACGTAGCTATCTATATCTATATCCCTCCATTCCCTATAACATCTATGTGAAGTGAAATACTTCTCATTGCCCATATAGACAGAAAATGCCGGGTATATAACAACTTTGGGAATGAATTTTTGCCAAAGCGTTGGCAACACCCTTTTCTCGTTTTTAAGCCAAATACCATAGCTAAAGCTATAGCTCGTAGTGTATTGTATAGTATGAAAGACTGCGTTCTCTGACTGACTGGTATTATACTAACGAAAAGAAAAAAAGAAAAGAAAAGCCGACTGAAATGGAAAACCGTCAAATAAAATGTTTTTCGTACACGTACATAGAAGAGAAGCACATGCCAAAATATATATTGCGTGTTTTTGTTTTTATCTTAAAGTAGATATGACGATATGGATTTTCATTCATTACTTCTATATTGAGAGATTTAAGAAACGATAGCTCCATATGTCACATCGTACATACACTTAATATGTAACAGCACAATTTCGCATCCATACACTTATGAGATGTTGTGTGTGTTTGTGTGTGTGGGGCATGGGGGTATGGTGTAATCATGAGTTTCGACTTTTTATGGCTGCTGCTGGATTTTATGGGGCGTAAGAAGCGGATTTTTTTTCCTCTTTTGCTAGTTACGTACTTGTATAGTATATGTACATGAAATTCTGTGATTTGACAAATTTTTGCCTCCTTTCATTTTCGACTTTTTGTCTGTTTTTTTCTATCTTCTGTACTATACTTATTTAGAGACCAATTAAAGGTTCATTTTTGTTCCAATTGGTTGAAGACGTACAAATATAATTATAGATTATCTTAAATTTTGTCATAAAGCTGTTTAGGCTATAGTGTGCGATAGAATCAGGCCCATAGCTAAGATTGTACCCCATAATATAAGATCAAATTACAGAGTATCAATACTAACAGAGGAGACTTACTTTCGCGTCTTACTTTCAAATGTTAGTGGAAACCATTTTGTGTTTAATTAAACTCCATATGCACAATAATGTGTCAATTCTGTCAAAACGATAATAATAATACACTAAAGTTAAGTCGTCATAAATGAAAGAGAATCCGAAAATCTCAAATTACATATTTAAATTTTTTGAACATGCAAACTTCTTAGCCGAATTCAGTGGTGAATCTGTTAGTATACACTAGGTAGGTAAATTACTTGATACTTTTGGATATACTTAATGGAAAAATAAACATTTATTTTATTTTAGTTCGACCAAAGGTCTAGAAAGTTCTTAAATCATTAACCTTAAAAATTATACTTCGACTACCAAATCTATTTTTTTAATAGCAACATTATTATTTTATTCTAGATGTAAGTTTATCACATACGTGAGTTTATGGCAGAGGACCAACCTACTGTCTTTTTTAAGCGGAAATCTGAACCACCCGTCCCCCACTCTAAAAAATGATACGACAAATAACCCAAATGTCTTCCATTAATATTTTCATTTAAAAAAAAAATCTTTTCAGTAGCTCGTACGGACCAATGCGGTTCAAAAACTATGTAATTCCTTGAATTTCTATTTAATATCTTTGAAATATGTTTGTTTTAACCCAAGATTTAAATACCTAATGTGTTCAAATCGGTGGCGTCAATTCACAATGTTCAGTTTGAGCATTGAAAACCCTCTAAATTATATTTACGTTAATAATGAACCGAAAAATTATATTTACGATTTTACCTTTACATATCCTTTCTTATTATACATTCATACATACATACCTACTAACATACCATAAAACAAATAAGAAAAAACCCATTAAATTAAATAATCAAAACATATTACAAACATTTCTTTTCCTTCGTTTTTCCTTTTTCTTCTGCATTTTATGTCTCTGTCCTCCATCATACACACAAAAAAAACAAAAAACAAAAACGCTACGCATAAACAAAAATTATCTGAAACGAAGGTCAAACACGGGACATTAATAAGAGAGAGAATACACTTATATACAATTAGATATACATATAAGTAAATGAAAATGTATATTTTACTACTTACTTAGCGTACATAAATAGAACGAATAATAAAAAAAAAAAAATCGATAACAAACGATATACAAACATGAAACTGAAAGTTATCGCTGTCTACAAAAAAAGAAATGAAACGAAATAGCGATATGAAAGAGTTTTTTTTTCCTGTTTTGTTATTTTATTGACGTAGAATTGTATATATAAAATGTATATATATGTATAGTATTAGTAAGTACATAATATTAATAGGGAAATGTATAATTAATTATTTGTCAATGACTTTAATCAAATCAAAATTAAAATACAGTAAAACCTTGACTATCTGATAAAAAAGCAATTGTTGTCAAAATATTTGTTATGCCATTGCCGTTTGGCTTACGAACTGTACCAGGAACCTTTCATGAAATTGATTTTTATTTTTTTAGCAATTAACTTAATTTTATTGTTTGGTGTCCTAAAATAATTTAATTTTTTATTTGATTCTGATTACAAATACACTGTTCATTAAAAAAAAAAAAACAATAAGACATAAACTTTTTCCCATCTTTTTTTTAGCTCGTTCTTAGCAATCAAATTAATTTTTATTATACTAAATACTTAACCGGATGTTGTATTTTATTGAAGATGAGAATATTTTGATAAAAAATAAAGAAAACAAATTTAAAATAAAAAGACCAAGCACAAATATAATATATATAGTATGATGCAATTTCAGATTCAGTCTGATTAATTTCCGGAATATAAAAGAAATTTTGCGCAACATTTCGTTCGCCTGAGTTTAATGTACTTGAATTGGTGGTTCTTCTTTTTCTGTGTTCTGTACAAAATTGCCTTGCAATTGTTTACGTCTGGCATACACATCATAATCTACATACATACTTGTACAGTGTACAAGGTACTGAATATAAATATATGGAAACATTTTTGTTAATCATTTTAATTAAAGTCGCTACATTCAATTGTTTACTACTTAATTTAATTAATAAATAATGCATGTATATATATTGAAGTTAAGCTTATTGTTTAGGAAATTAGATTCGTTGCTTTATTAAGGAACAATTTTGTCTACATATCGCTTAACTGAGGTTTTAATGTAGGTACAGATTTTTGTTTCGTAAAAAAAATTAAGATTTCTAAAATATGAATATCGAAAACATACTCACAATTACAATGGCGGGTTAGACGATTAGGATGAAACAAACTTTAAGGATCTCTAAATTGTTAAAAGGAACACATAACCTCAAGCTACGTTCACTTCTGAACGCTGAACCTGAACAATAAGTGTAATGCATGAATTACGAAATAGTTCAGATTATATATTTACCTATATTAGGCATAGCACATACATACATACATAAAGATCATCATCTACTATGTTTTTTTCTTCTCACAATTATTTTTCAGATTTCTCGATTTGCACGGCACCTAGATATGTACGTTCCACGAAAAATCGTGAAAAGACGAGAAACAACTTTCAATGGCTTTACAGGCCGGATTCCACTTGTCCACATTACCTCTACCATTTGGTCGTGTAAATCAAGTACCGTGCAAATCGAGGGACGGGTGTAGATTTACAATATTAAATCTTGTAGCAGTTATAAATTTTGACCTACGCAACTCCTATGTGATTTCATCATTGTCTCCTAACCGTACACTATGGCTATGTTCGTATGTATGGATACAAGTAGAAGTACTGTATATAAGTACTCAATATGCTAATATGTACTCTTTATACAAATAAGTTGCTCATTTTTTTTAATTTTTTGTTGTTGTCATAAGAAAAACAGTCTATGTCTACCTACAGATATTTACAATAAATTAATGGCGTATCTACAAAATCCAGTTTAAATAATTTTATGCGACTATGACAAATAATAAACAGGTGCAAAAATCATTATTATACCGCCTAGT
The DNA here is from genome assembly GCA_026745375.1 of Platyura marginata. Lineage (NCBI taxonomy): Eukaryota > Metazoa > Arthropoda > Insecta > Diptera > Keroplatidae > Platyura > Platyura marginata. Next base: position 5,609 of record JANSTT010017044.1, on the reverse strand, counting down.
TTCTGCAAATTTATTTCGTTTCGAGTTAGCGGAGGTAGATTTGTTGTGAAATAATTGATGTGACCGTAAAAAAAAAAACAAAATTTGATGATAGTTAAATCAGGGTTAACCGAATTTATTGTTCTACACCCCTGACACCATATTACATCATACACAAAAAAGTTGCCAACGATCACTTCATTCCACCACATCTTTTTTTCGCTACCGTCGAATCTTTTTGTGGAACTTGCGATAAATTTCTTGGTGATGACTTCGTGGTAAATTACTTGTAATTAATTTGTGGTGATGAATTGCTTATGGTAAATTTTATTCTATAAAAGTATAAATTGTCAAAAAAAAATGAAAATATTGTCCGTGAATAAGTAAATAAATTCATGACTTATAAATCGTTTTGGAAACGTGTCCCAACAAAAATATTAATGATCCATTTATTGGTGATTAAATATATTTGATAAATTGGCTATGATGAAATTCTCTGGTGATGATACATTGTGTGTAATAAGTTGTTTTGATAAATAATGCTGACGATAAATTGTTGACATTTTACCGTATTGTAATTGTAAAATTTTACAAATGGACTACGTACGAAACATAAATATCAGTAAATCTTTTGTGTCCACACCAACAAAAAAAAAGAAGATTTCCACCCAATGTCTTAAATATCTCTATCACTGTGTAAATATTTGTTGTTGCTTAATAGTTTAAGGTCATTTAAAAATCACGTTTACTTTGAACGTTTTAACATACTGGCGATAAACCCTGCAGATTAATTTTCAATTAATTAAACTTTGAAAGTAATTTGCGTCTTTTTTTTTATACCTATCTGAAAAACCTTGAACGAAATGGCGTGATTTATCTCCAAATATTGTAGATTATCAAGCGCACATGCCGAAAAGTTCCTAAGATATAGAATTTTTTGACTCATACATTTGGTTATCTCTCTCTCTCTGTTAGTGATAAGTAAATTATATAGACCACTTGAGATGTGACGTTGTAACGTTGCAGTAAGATATTTTTAGTTGTAAGTAAAATACTGAAAAAATAACTAAAAAACTAAAAAAATTTTTATTTAATTTTCAGGCCGGTCGATACACCACAATCATACAGCAAGGGTGGTCCACAACAAACACAAACATCCCGATCGGCAGCAAGTCCCCTATCACCACCACGACCTGGACCTGGCGTTGCCACTACCTATCCACCATTTTCCGGTGTACCGGCACGCGAAGCGCCACTTAGATATGTTCAACAAAGCCCATACAGCACTGTTCCATTTAGAGAGAATCCCTATGCACGAGTACCTCAGGTTCCACAACAAGTCGACTATCATCGTGCCGCACCAGTTGTTGCCGTACCCAATAGTTTATCCGTTTCCGTTGGCCCACCACCCAGTACGATGGAAACAACATCAAATAGGCCCCGTATATCTCTATTGCCACATGCACCAGAGTATATGTCATCGAGGCCGCCTCAAGCGCCGCCCGATCCCGGCGGACCGCCAGCATTTAAGAAAATCCGCCTCGGTGAAACAACAAATCAAACCCCGCCACCACTCCTGAAAGTAGATATAAGAGAACCACCATCAACCGGTGCTTACCATCCACAAGTGGAGGCAATATCACCAACACTTCCAAATGATCCGTCCGAAGAATTTCGGGCAACAAAAGATGAACTTCTTCAACATATATCGAAAGTTGATATGGAAATTGTTAAGGCTGAAAAGACAATAGCAATGCTTAAAAAGAAAGAAGCGTCACTGGAAGAGACAACGGCAAAGCCGGCAAAAACGGAAGAGAATCAAGAAGTCCAACCAAAACACCGAAGTTTAGCGCAGAAAATCTATGCGGAAAATAGGAAAAAAGCAATTGAGGCCCATGAAACGTTAACGCCGTTGGGTCCACCAATTGAAATGCCTTTGTACAATCAACCGTCGGATGTGGAAATATGTAAAGAGATCATACAACGGCATCAGTCATTTAAATCTAGGCTTTTGTTGCATTTACGCAAGATCAAGGCTGAACGGGCAGCCAGAAATACAGCTCTGGCAGAAAAGTATGCTCAACTGTCGCAGGAATGGTTGAGACGTGTTGAAAAGGCTGAATCTAGTGCTAAACGAAAGGCTAAGGAAGCTAAAAATAGGGAGTTTTTTGAAAAGGTTTTTATTGATTTAAATTAAATTTTTTTTGGAGATTAATTTTTTGTTTTTTTCTTTTTAGGTTTTTACAGAGCTACGCAAACAACGAGAAGACAAGGAACGATTTAATCGAGTTGGTTCTAGAATAAAATCCGAAGCTGATCTTGAGGAAATTATGGATGGACTACAAGAACAGGTTTGTTTGAGATACTTACATATAATACTTACAAAGGACTTCTTTTCTTATCTGTGTATTGTTCCCACACAGTCCTTCTTTTTGTTCAAAGAAAAAAATTAATTTTTAAATTACATCATCCATCCACAACAACTTAATTCATCTAAACCTAAAAGTTATGAAATTAAAATATAGCCGCAGAGAAAAGAAAATTTATTTGACAATTCCAAGGACGTTGTCTATCTTATTTCTGTTATCGTTGCCATAACCAAAATGATACAATTAATTTTTATATTTTCCCCATTTTACCGCTTACTGTTCTATATAGAAGAATTTTATTTTTAGGCAATGGAAGATAAGAAAATGAGATCATATGCTGTGATTCCGCCGCTAATGCTTGACGCAAGGCAAAGGCGATGCGTTTTCTTTAATGAAAATGGAGCTATGGCGGATATGGAAGCTGACTTTAAGGTATATTTATAAAATATGATTAATTAATGTTAAAAACTAATGATTATTTTGTTGTTGTTGTTATTGTTGTAGGAAAGAAAAAACCAAAATGTCTGGACGGCCGGTGAAAAAGAGATTTTCAAAGAGAAATTTCTGCAGCATCCAAAAAACTTTGGAGCCATTGCTGCTAGCTTGGATCGAAAAAGTGCACAGGACTGTGTACGATATTACTACCTCAGCAAAAAAACGGAAAATTATAAACAGCTGTTGCGAAAGTCGAGACAACGTACGCGTAGTTCACGTAATCCACAGAAAGCAAATCAGAATCAGACACAGTGTATTGTTGATGCGTTGACAACAGGTGTTACAACACGGTACGTTTTCGATTATTGGATTAAACACATTCCACAGAAATATGCTGAAATAATGTAAATTCTGTTTTTGTTATCGTCCGTAGATTACAACGTGAACAACAACAAAAGACTGGCGGCCGAGATCGTGCCGCAAACTCAACAACCACATCAGCTACAACGGCAACTCTTACAACTAGTTCAATCAATTCCAATCCATCAATATCGCCGCCGGCCAATGGTACATCGTTGCCATGTTCGACGGCCTCGATATGTACACCACTTGTCTCATTGACAACCGTTACAACGGACATTTCAACTAGTACAACAATAACGACTACCGAATCTACATCAAAATCAAAAGATGATAATTCGATTAAGGATGATAGTACTGTAGCAACAACAAATGATGCAACCACAAGTAATGCAGTTGAGACTGTTGATATTGCAACGACATTATCGACAACGGCAGCTACTGCCATCACATCAACATTAACGACAACGACATGTAGTGTTGGAACTGTTTCGGAAACAATATCAACAACGGCAATTGCAACAATAGCCACATCTACCGTAACAAATACAACATTTGTAAATGTTACAATTACAAATACTCCGAATGGGGTAAAAACGGAAATTGTAACATCGTTGGCAAAATCGGCAAGTGGTGGAAATTTGGTGAATTCAGATTGTTTAAAAATGGACGATGTAAAGGATGAAAAGGCTGTTGTTATTGATGGTGTGCTGCCATCTATTTTAAATACTGTTAATATGACACAAGTTAATTTGGATGATATCAGCGAAAGCGAAAATTGGTAAGTGCTTAAGAAGGATATTTGTTCTTTTGGAAACAAAATAGGATTTGTGGATTGTGTGTAGAAAAAAGCTTTTAGTCGGTAAAGCTTTTTTTTGTGTCGGTCGTTAAGTTTTTAAAATATTCTACCATAATTCCATTGATTTGATATAATTTTCCAATCTTAGCTTTGAGAGCTTTCACGTGTAAAGGGATAGGTTTCCTGTATAACAGATTTTACATTAAGCAACTTTTGGGTTGGTGGCGTTATCGTTTATATCTGGAATAGAAAATGGATAGATTTAGGAAAAATCCTAGTGGCAATTTTTGAACTTAACACTAGCGCATAGGAACAGGATAAGACTTATCAAGTGATGACTGAATGTTCTCTGAACATCAATTTTGTATGTTGATAACTATATGCAGATTTAAATAACTGTTTTCTTTGTTCTGTGATAGAAAATGAATTTGACGGAAATACATCCTTCAATTATTAAAATTATTGCTGGAATAATAGATCACAATCATGTCCTACATATAGAATCAATAATAGGTACTTGTCTGATGGATTTATTGTTAGAAAATATTTTAAACTTCTGATCCCACTAGATTCAAAAATCTAAATCGAAAGTTAAATTATAAAATTCTTTAGGATGTCTAGATTTTTCTAGTTATTCGTACTTAGATCGACCGATTGCCACTGTTGTTGGACTTAAATACCAACAATTCTAGTCTGGTGTTGCAGATAAATCCTAATAATCGACGATCAGCTTGAACGAGCACCCAGATGCAAGATGTGTTAATATTTAATTCCTAATTAAATTTGATTGTCCATCTATCTATCGTATTAGAGACGTCAGGAACACTGGCACTGATTCATTTGATTGTCATCACTATTGTTGACTTCTCTTTTTTCTCTACATGAACACAAAGATGGGGAATATTAATATTAGTACCCGGAGTTTGTTCTTCGTTATTCTAAATATGAATATTGGCCACCTTTGCTTGAAAATAGTTTTAATTAACTCTCTCATTATTTTATCGAAACTATTATCAAATAACGGAAACGTACCAATTCCAAATATTATCTTATGCAAATCAGGCCGCTTTGAAAATTTTCCGATTTGCTAATATTTAATCAAAATTCAAACCGAACAAATTCAACAATCTGGAATATAATTGAATTTATCCAGAATCCATTTTGATGATTAAATTAAAATATTTGAACACTAGAACAGAACCAGAAAGAGAGGAAAAAAAAAGAAGGAAACAAAATTGATTTTATTTAATTTTTTTTTTTTTTTTTTTTTTTCAGTGAAACAAAAAAACGACGAAAAGATGTATCCGAATCGACAACGGAAGAAGATGGAGTACCGGAATGTAAAGGTAGGCCATTTTATTTTTTATATTATAAATTTTTTTTTTTTTTGGTTTATTATCCTTATATATATTCGCCATAAATATTCCCAAAAAAAAAAAAAAAAACTGCATATTATCCAGAAATGTAATTAAAAACAGTGTGTAAATATTAAAATATTGGATTTATGTGAATAATTTATTTAAAAAAAAAACGAAAATAAAAAAAAAAACTCACTCGCGGACCATTTTAATTAACTCTCAACCCTTTGCCAATCCCTAAGCGGGCTGTGCGATTTATTGCTAGCTGAACGAATTTAATATCATCTCATCTATAGTCGACAGTAAATT